>VDFB02353493.1:428539986-428634197 GCA_007258455.2 Sequoia sempervirens
TTTTCTTGTTCACATAGAGTATAATTAGGGAAATTGCTATTTAGAAGCCTTGCATGGGGACTCTACAAGTGTATTGTAATTTATGTGATAAAAAATAGAGTGTGAGTTATTTTGGAGGTTGGATTTTTACCTCATGAGGGTTTTCTTAGAGTACATACATTGTGTTACCTTGATGGTATTTTTGTACATGTATATTGTGTAGAAGATAGCTTCAGGATATAATTGGTAAGACCAATATAGTGAATGCCATTTCCTCTAATTGACTTGTACAAACTCATTTCTAGATGATTTGGAATGCCATTTATAACCACCCTAATCTCCCTTTAGTGTATACTATCCAACCCGAATACCCACCCATATTGAATGTATTAATTAAATTATTCTTTTTCCCTCTTAATACTATGTTAGGTCCATGAGGGGTAGAATAAAAATATATTATTGCATATTAATTATGTGTGCTATGAAATTATCATGATTTAATGATTGATTTTGTGAGGATGAAGATGGGAGATAATTAAAAATAGTTATGCATCTATCCATTTCTCTAGACTGCAATTTTTTTGTTGTCACAAGATTTTTCTCTATAAAAAAGGCACACCAAGATTGACGAACAATGCTAAGTTTCAAGAAAAAATGTGTCAAGTCAAATAAAGTTAATTTTGGGATAAAAAAGAAAGGAAACATTTATAAGAAATAAATAATGGTGCAATTTGAGTGAAAAAAACCACTTTAATTCCGTGACAATTACAAAAGACAAATTCAAAATAGGGAGGTCTTGTAAAGCATAAAAATTAGTGTTGAGAGAAACACATGTTTGAAGAAACTAAAAAAATTGAAATACCAAACATGCACCATGCATGGAGCAAAAGAACATGTTTTTTCTTAGACTGCATGAATCAAAACCGGGTAGCCACCCCCTATAAACTGTAGTGCACCTAGTAAAAAAATTTCACATGATCGATGATGCTAGCGTGACATGCCCTCTGATACAATGGGGACGATAGGGAGACTGGACCTCGTGATCAGAGCAAAAGAATATGTTATACATGGGAAGCTGAAGGAGAATAAAATAAATGGTTGAAGAAATCCATTGAACCCTTACACTATATGAGTAGTTCAATGGTAAGATCTAAATGTGAAAATATGGATCCACTAAATTTTTTAAAGATATATGGGAAATTAAATATTTATTTTAAATGTATAATTTGCATAAAATAATTGTATCAATAAAGTAGAATGTTTCATGGGTGATTAGGCATTAAAAATGTATTTTGCATCTTCAAATTCGGTGTGTTCCAATCTTTGCACATGATCAGATTTGTTGTTGTCAATTTCAGATTAATAGTTATTGTAGATAGTTATCTTACAATTAGGTATAACTATGAACTATGTCTCTTATATACCAACTAATTCTATTCTACCCAATTATTCAATGTGTTTGATAATGTTGATGCACAATTGAAGCTAGAAGCTAGTGTGGGTTGTTTGTGACATCTAGATGATGATGACCATGCCTAAATTAAATAATTTTACTACATGATAACTCACAATTTCATTTTTTCATGAAAATGGATTTTTGGGATAATATGTTATAGAATGGAATAGGTAACATTTATTTTAAAAAATTACATATATAAAGCACTTTTCTTAACAATTTTATGTAAAATGGTAAATTCTAGAGTAATAAGGTTATTTTTGGGAGTAATAAGGGTGTAATTGATGTTATAAGGTGTTTATCAAATTGTTTTTTTACCTAAAATCATGTACACATTATACGATGATAGAATATTGCCTCTATAAATTCATGCAAGCACAATAGATGAGGTAGAATTAATATTTAAATGTCAGAGATAACATAAATTGATGTTCATGCAATTTTATAACCAATACATTTCATTGAGAAAATAACATAATAGGTTATATATTGTATAGTGGAGAAAAATGCATCCCTTTACATTTTCACACTTGTTTGGGCCCTCCTAATTAAAATGGACTTAATAATGCCTTAATTTAGTGTTGATAAATGTATCCATTTACATTTTCACACTTATTTGGACCCTATTAATTAAATTGAGCTTAATTAGACCTTAATAAGCCCTTTTATTCATTTACAAGCCTAATAAATTACATTTTCCAAAGGGGAAACCAAAAAATAATTAATGCCAATACATAACACTTTACCTCGAGCAATGTGTGTTCTAGGAATAGGGACTTGGGACCCACTCACCCATGGGCTAATGGATCCTCCCTAGACCTTTGGACCTAAATTTAAATTATGTTTTTGGTGGTATTTTAACATCTCTAAATCTATATTTCAATGTCGGCTTGTGATATTTGAATTTTGAGAAATTAAGGATACATACCTATAATACAAGGTCAATTCGCTAAGTTTCACCTAGATTTTCAAGAGAACTTAAAAGCACATTCAAGAGAAATTTCACAAGAGAAAAGTTGGTGATCAAGAGCATTCAAGAGCAGAATTATCAAAGATTTATTGCAGCATTCAAGATCTATTCATCATGTCAAAGTCTCTTGCATCATGCATGTTGTTGGAGATAACATTGTGATGTAGGTTTCAAGATCAAGTTCAAGCATTCAAAGCATTATTCAAGTGTCAAGATCGACATCCAATTCATTCGTTTCATGCTATTTGTAGGCTTTCTAAGATCTCCATTATCAAGGTTTCATTTAAGGGTTTGTTGAGTGGTAACATAACTTTGTTTGACATTCTTCATTCCCTCTTTATTTCATTATTTCAATTCAAGGATTGATTACCAAAACGTGGTTTGACCAAGGAAAACCCCCATTCACCCCAAAACAAACATTTTTCTCTCTTGTGTGTGTGTGATTGCAGATTTAGGTTGAAGAAGGACTAAAGACCTTTTGAAGTGCAAGATTGGAAAAGTTGTCAAAGTTGTCAAAGTTGTCGTCAAATCATGAAATCTAACCTACAGATCTGATTTTTGAATTTTTGACACTGAAATCTGGACAAATCATAAGCTACAGATCAACATTAGAGGCTCCCAAAAGTTGTAGAAAAACCATGAAAAAAAACCCATTTTCCCATGGGTGAATGAGTCCCAGTCAGCCTTCAAAAATTGCCTTTTGGTGACTGGTAAACACATTTCTACCCTTCTCAGATTTTTAATCTGTTTTCTGGTTCTGCTAATATTGAGTTTAATATTGTTGTTTCAAGTGTTAGATTGCATTTTGGAGTTGATTTTCTATTTTTAGTTTTTCTCCCAAAAGTGTTGTTTGACCTTTAAAACCCCCATCCTTTAAGCATAAGGAAACCTATAGATTCTCACATTGAGTTTATTCACCTAAGGGTTGTTAGTCAATTCACTATGGGGATCTCATTTCCTAATGAAATAGTGAGAAATAGGTTCATCATAACTCCCTTGTTATCCATATTTGGTGAACCCCATTTTTCACCTTTTCAATTAGTTAGAAAAAACACAAAAGAAGGATGTTAAGCAAGATGTACATTCCTCTAGCATTTAAACAAAGTAGACTAAAAAATGCGACCAATCAAAGCCACAAAAGCACAAACCAATTGAGTCAAAATTTTCTACTTCACCTAAACCCATAATGAGAGTTTTGGAATTTTAAAAGTCAAATAGAGGAAAATATGATCTTTGTTATCAAATTTTTGTTAGTTATTATGTATAAACTATTCTAAACCTATAAAATTTGAATCAAATGGCACATGAATAAATTTCATGTTGATTCTTCAACTATTGGTGATTCTTGTGTAGTTCAAAGATCAAATAAACCAAAATTAATATAACTAAGTCCAACAATATTCAATTTTTTTCTCATTGTAGATGTCAAGGTCATCTTTATAGTACTTTCTTTGATCTACATCCATGTTCTTCATGTGGTCAATATACTCATGATTATTTTCATTATTTTCAAAAGGACTTGTACAAAAACCTATGTTATGTGTTGCAAACCTTTCGTTGAACTAGTCCCGAGGAAGGCATCAAATGCTTCTTTAGATATTGTTTTCATGACATCTTTGACAATGATTGAGCCATATACTTTAAATAAGGATATGTTGAGTATTGTTGAAGCTACTATTGTTGACGACAATGATGCTGGTAATGTTGGTGATAATAATGATGTTCCTAATAATGTTGGTAATGATAATGCTATTAAGGATGATAATATTGGTTTGTCTCATCTTCTAAGCATTATGGATTCCCTTTATGCTCAAGATGAATTTGATTTGAATTATGATGATGTTGGTCCTTATGCATTTCAATTATTTGAGGCTATGAATATTAAGATGTTGCATCTTGTTGATTCAATATGGTATATATACTCTCTACTCTTACTCCATTAGGGAAACCAATTTGTTGGTATTTTCCTCTCTCATCTACCAAAGGGGAGAATCTTGTGTGTGTGTCAAGTTTGAGTGTAGATGTAATAGATTGACACCTTGCGATTGGTGTGGTAATTACACTTCAATATTATATTGCACCCAATGTGATTTATTTCATATATTATTTGATTATAGATATTAGTGGTGGACATTTGATGTGTATATGTTCCTCCACAATGTATTGATTGCACCCAACGTGTGCTATTTTAAATATTATTTTCAATGATAACATAGAGTGTTGGCAAATACTCATATTGACCACTAAAGTTTAGTCATTTCTTTAAATTGTAGCATGGAAAAAACAAGCCCCAATTTAAGACCTATCAAAAAAATAGACTCATTATTAAAAATTGAAACCTGTCAAAGTAACATGACTATTATGAAAATTTGAGACTTGTCAAAGCAATAGGCTCATTATCAAATTTGAAACCTATCTTGAGGAAACAAGCTCAATATCAAAGTTTGAACCCTACCAAGGTAATAAGCTTAGTTAAAACAAATCTAAGATCTATCATGGTAATGTGCTTTTCTAAGAAGCTTTAGATGAACCATCAAATATTCTCATCAAAGTGCTTGGCCAAGAGAAGTTTGAGAAGTTCAAAATATTGCTTGATTTCATTATAAGGTCCCTTTATATTAAGGGGGATGTTAACGTGTTAATCAACAGGGTTAACATATTTAAATAGTTATGTGACAATTAAACTATTATTCTACCTATAAAATAAGAATGTAAACATTCCTATGAAACACATAATTCATATGCCATTAAATATATTTCTATTATGCCTCTCCTTGACCTAACATACTAGAGTAATATATTGAGTTATATTTTAATTATTTAAAAAAAATTAATATGTATGCACATGATAAAGTATTAGTTTAGAGGTGAATCCCCTGGATTCCACCAAATAGACATAGAGCTAAAAAAACTCCTCTCAACCTTGCAAAAAATTTTATGCTTAGAAATTAAAATCTCATTGATCCCTATCCATACTATAAAGAATATCAAACCTTGAAGGCTTAACAACTAACTTATCAAAAAGTAGACCATGAGATTGCAGGCCCTTCTAACTCTTATAATGATTAAAAAATGACTAAACACAATTAATATCTTTCAAGGTTCATAGCCATGTAAATATTTTAAAATCCTTTTTCCATCTTATATATGTGATGCATTTTTTATATTGAAATACAACACAAACTATACATTACCAAGAGTATCTTACTGTTATGGATAATATACCTTGTGAATAATTGTTAATCAATTGAAGTTTTAACTATGGATTGGTTTTCAATTCATTGTTAGACAATTTTTGTACCAAGTATCCAAGTATTTGGTTTTTTCAGTTTGAATATAACAACCATTTACTTTTGAGTTATAATTTAATTGTTTACTCAACTGAACATTGATTTTATGAAGAAAAATGACTGCTTTCTTCCTCCTTACTAAAATTGCCTCAGGGTAATTCATCCATAGCCTACAACTCTGCAATATTTCATTCCTCCACCTAGGTAATGGCATTTTTGCATTCTAAAAGCAAAGGGAAAATTCATGACTTATTACCAGCTCTATCAGGAAGGAATGAGCAGAAGACGCCATGGCCATGGACACCAATATATCTCATGAGTTTCGTGCCTTCCTGAGGTGACCAGAAACCTCTCTTGATATTGTTGAAGATATTGTACTTAACATGTTCTAGTATTTTATAAATGACAAGCACAGCTTTCAGAAACTAACAAATTAGTTGTGTAATACCATTAAAAAAAGCAAAAACAATAACTAACATTAGCAAATATGATTTACATCTTACTTATAAGCACTGGATAATGACTAAAGAAAATAAAGTATTACTAGGTCACTATGAATGGACATTCAACTGCACATACAGGTATTTTTGATGCATCTGTTTATATAGAATGAAAGCATATCATGTTAATCCTACCAGTCCAGGAGGAGAAGAAAATATGGTGAACATCATTGTATTAGTCTACCGACAAAGAGAATCTTCTCTAAAGTTATTTTTCACCGACACGGGTTGAAATAAACACTACATTTTCTCATTTTCCATGTAAGGAAAAAGCCAAAGCAAAGTGCATTTGCCACATGTAAAACAAAATCGCTTTTATGTAGACTGCAATTCACATCATAAAAGATGTGAACACAACTTTAGACTTTTAGGTAAGTTGTCGTCGACAACACAGCTGTATTTTATCACTTCAATCATTAAGGAATCAATGTCCTAACTTGTCTTGTATCCCCAACTGTAAACAGTACATTTTCTTGCTATTAACATGAATATTTGGTTGAAACAGTGGTAAAAGACAGACACCTAATAATACAAACATTACCTTTATTGTTGCATATTCTCCACTGAGCTGATTTACTACTGTAGAAGATTTGGTCCTGGTAAATCTGCTGAAAACATATTGAATGATGATACCCACATTGCATTACTGTTGTTATTAGAATCTGATCCATCACTTGTTAATATACAAGGCACATTATAGCCATTGTATTCATCTGGATAAGATTTCATCAAAATGATATCTTCTTCAAGGGATACCTCTGCATTCTGAACTTGATTATTTGGCATTAACGATTGACTTGGGTCTTGACTACTGTCTGTCTTCCTATTTTCAGCTGCTGAATCGGTAAAGTTCTGTTTGGTTGCCTGAAATGGGACAACCTTTTCTTGCATAAGCGAGTTATAGTATTCTAGAGAACCTGAGCATTGAAGAAATGAATCACTGAAATCCATATCTTTGGGAAGACTATTGTTGATCATCACCTCCTCTGCAATAATGTCCCTTTGCAGAGTATCAAAAGTACTAGAGAGCTCGCTTAAACTCTGATTATCATGGTTATTAGCAACTTTTTTCTTGAGACAAGTGTTCCAGTAGTTTTTTATTTCACTATCTGTCCTTCCTGGCAAATACTTAGCTATCTGTGCCCATCTGCACCCCACAAAAAATCCACTTTTCATCAAAGGAAAAATATTAACATGAATGGGAAATATTATGACTACTTTCGGTCTATAAAACGATGGGATGAGAAAATGTATATGATGCAAACCAAATTGCTTACTTGAATTGTATTCAATTAAGGAGTTATCTAAAATCGCATTACTGAAGACGATAATATTTTTAATCTATTTTAAAGATAGCTTCTCGTATTAACTGTTTATGTTTTTTGACTGTGTATGTTCTTGAATTAATGTTTGAGATATATTCAATGTATGTTTTTGAAATTATATCAACTGTATATAGTTTTTAATCTCGTGTGATTACTAAGTTTTTGAAACGTGATTAAAAACATACACAATCAAAGCCATCTTTTAAATACAAGATGATCTATAAATCACTGAGTCTATGTTTTTGAAATTATATCAACTGTATATAGTTTTTAATCAATGTTTCGTGTGATTACTAAGTTTCTGAAACGTGATTAAAAACATACACAATCAGAAGCCATAGCCATCTTTTAAATACAAGATTCGTGCGATTACTAAGTTTCTGAAATGTGTTAAAAAACATACACAGTCAGAAGCCATAGCCATCTTTTAAATACAAGATGATCTATAAATCACTGAGTGTGATCTGAAACATCAATTCAAAAATATACACAATCACAAACTATCTTTTCCATCTTATAAATACAAGATGAACTGTGAAAAACTCATACAAGATAAACTATGGAAAATTCATACACGATACAAGATGAACTGTGGAAAACTCATGTACCAACTATAATATAACAATGTTTCTTTATATTTAGAATTAAAATTCCCAGACCCACAATCTTTCTTCAGTAGGTGAAAATGAGATCCAATTAATTACCTATTGTCCATGATTTTATGAAGAAAAATAATGGTGCTCTCTTCCCCCATACTAAAATTGCCTCGTTTAATCCCCGGCCTTAAGTAATTCATCCATCTTAGCCTACAACTCTTGCCACAACGCTGCAGCCCTGCAATGTTTCAATCCTCCACCTAAGTAATGGCACATCTGCAATCTAAAATCAAAGGGAAAAATGATGAGTAAATTACCAGCTCTATCAGGAAGGGATGACCAGCAGCCATGGCCATGGACACTAATATATCTCATGAGTTTTCTGTCTTCCTCGGGTGACCAAAAGCCTCTCCTTATTGCCTGCTTTCTGCAGCAAGTGTGCTCCACTCTGGCTCTCATTTTGTTTCTTCAGCAGATTACTTGGACCCATATGAAATATATAAAGCTGTGTATTGTTAAATTGAATTACTATTTCGATTCCTTTACCAATAAGTAACAAATTTAGGGGACCTTATCTTTCTCTATCCCATGGAGGAAGGGCTACTCACAGACATAGCATCCGACCCAATGGGCCCAAAATGTTTTAATTAGCAAAGCATAATGTAAATAATACTCAAAACTTATATTTGAGCTGTAGCTCCAGTAGATATCTATAGAAAGGCAAAAGGAACATTTACATTCTTGAAAGAAAGTGTGCCATGCTCTTAAGAGACCACCCACATCGCAATTATTTGAGAGGTCACAACGTAAAAAGTATGCCAGTTTTTCAGTGGAATGTGATTTTAGGGTGAGAAGAGGCCTCAATGGCGTGGCAGCTAGGTAGGAGGTCTTTACCATCTGTCCCTTTTAGAAAGTACCCATGTGTCTCATCTTTAAGCAATCTATGCAAGGTTATAAATTTGGTGAACGTTCAAGATATGTACTTCACGTCTCTGTACTAACTGCTGCCCTTCAAAGAGATTCACTGCACAGACAAAAATATGTCGTAAGATTTTATTCCAGTAAGTTTATATGGCTATTTTTGAATGTCTTAATACTTTTCTATCCCTGTAACATCACCCTTTTTATTAAGGTCCTCTTTTATCCTTGTCTGCCATCTTTCACATTTCTCCTGAGTCCTCCAAGCTTTAAGCAATTTTGAAATTTAAATGTCTTGGGCTTTTGAAAGTCATCATCTATTTTCTCTTGTTCTTGTTGCACGATAATCTTAGGTTTTACCATTAGAGGAAACCTATAATATCCTTTGCACCTAGTTGCACGATAATCTTAGGTTTTACCATTAGAGGAAACCTATAATATCCTTTGCACCTAAAAAGATTAAATATATACGCTGGACCACTTATCATTAGAAGAAACCTACAACATCCTTTGCACCTAAAGGGATTAAATATACATGTTGGACCACTTACTATTAGAAGAAACCTATAACATCCTTAGTATCTAAAGGGAATGCATCAAATATGTGTTGGACCTACTCAAGGACTTTTTGTGTAAAAGTCCATTTTTAGTGTTGGACCATTCAAGGTATTCTTAGAATTATTATTATTTTTAACATTTTAGAAACGGTGTAGATTTGAAATTGTCGTTTAATTGTGTCTATAATATAATAGATAACTTTTATAATGTTATAGTATTTATTTTTAGTTTTACTATTAAAAATGGTTTCATTTATAATCACCTAAAGAATTTTAATGACTTTTGTTTCATTTATAAGGGTTGTGTATAGAAAAAATAAATTCATAGTAATCAATCTATGCATATTGGCACATAGCTTCACTAAATATAATTGAACAATAATGTTGTCCTCCCCAATTTCCAAACACAAATTCTTCAAATTGTGAGGATGTTTCTTCATTTACTTTTCTATTGAAGATACATAAAAAGATTATTCCTTTTAAAACAAGGTATGTCATGCACAAATTATTTCCTAATGGAATCAAGTATCCAAGAGAACCTTTCCATTTATACAATTTTGCATGATTATCAGTAATGCTATCATGGATACACGGTTTAATGAAAATAAATCTAAACATATAACACAAACACATAAATTAAAACCTAATGCAAGAATTCATCATATAAGCTTAATTCTTAGAGAAGAATGAATAAAAAAGTGGTATGTACACAATAATATATTATGTGTATTTATATGACAAAAAATACAATAGCTCCATACACACTATGATTGTATCAAAAAAATCACATGGAAAAATTCATAGCCAATTTTGATGTAGACAATATTCAATCTACTCTACCACCCTTCATCATTGCTTTTCCTTAATTGATTTTCCATCTTTTTATATGATGCTTTGATGTAGTAATATCATGTTGATCACAATTGTGTCATTATGCCCCATAAACCTTCTTGAGACTAATACACATTGACAACCTTAAAATTTGAAGTGAAATTGAAACACATGAACACATAGCCTAAATGAGGCCCATGTTTACAAGAGGAACATGTTGCAACTTACAATAAGCAACAAATTTGTAAACTCGAGCATGTGTACATATTGCCCCCTTAAGATATGTTGATCACATTTGGAAGGATTCAACAATAATATGTTGTATCACAAATGAATGATGACTAATACTGACCTAGTTTAAACAACCAAAGGATTGTGACAATAAAAATGAATTTGTTGTTGGAATAATATATTTGCATCAAGAAATACAATCTACAAAAGATAAACAAATATTTTTTAAAAATTGGGTGACACAAGATTACACAACCCCTAAGATGCTCTTGCATCAAACACCTTAGATAACAAAAAATTTGAGCAAAGTGCTCGAAAGTATGGAAGTGGGTGAGATTGCTTTGGCTACCTAAGTCAACCTACTTCTTCTAATCCCTTCCTTTTCCATCTAACCATTTATAGAAGTTGGGTGAAAACATAGTAGTGTGTCCCACTTTTTAGCATTATTATGCCACCAAAATCAACAATTTTTATCATTGAAGACTGTGTTAATTATATTGAACAAATTATCAATAATTTAAAAATGTTGTAAACTAAATCTTGTGGCATTTTTTAATGTAGATTCAACTTTTAATTTTTATGAATTTTTAAAAGTTATTTCTATAATTTTAGTTATTCTTCAATAATAATAAAAAAAATCCTACTATTGTTTATTGACATACTGTCACAATGCATGCAACTCTAATATTTAATGTGAAAATACTATTTGGTACTTTTGTTTTGGAAATTTTATTTATTATTATTATTTTAATTAGTACCAATAGAAAATCTAGAAATATATTCTATCGTAATGCATTTCTCTATGTGTGTATACTGAAATTATTGTTATTAAATATTCATTGAAAAAAGACATTGTGTGGAATGAAACATATCATTTTTTAGATCTTTTGACATATTTTGTTATTTTTCCTAGTGTATTGAATAAAAGTCATTTTTAAATAGAACTACTTTGATTATAAAATTAAAAATATATTACTAAAAATAATAAATAAATTATATTTTTTAGAAAGATTACACTAAGGGATGTGTACCTTTAAAATATCATCTACGGATAATTTTGTTTGGCCCCAAAAATGTGAGGTAAACCGACTTTATTGTTAGCATTTTGATAGGAGCAAAGAAAATTATATTAGGGGCTCCCAAAAGGGGGGTTCAATCTAAGGGACACGAACATAACCCCATAGGCTTAGAGATAACTCAACCCCTTAAATTAAACCCCTAATATATTTTAACAAAAAATATGATTTCAAGAAGAAATTATGGTTGATACACAAGTGAGACACACTTTTGTGTTTTATCCCTATTTATACTCCTTTCTTCAAGTTTTATAGAATACACACTATAACATCATAAATTGTACTCCCTTAAGGTGAAAGTACAATTTCATACTCTATTTGTGATGCAGGAGCATCCCAGGTGAACAAGCTATCCACATCACCCAAAAATATTTTCAAGTTTGGTTTTTAGTTTTGATTTTGGTTTGTGGTCATTGGCATCTCTCGGCATCACAAAACTTCAAAGTTAGTAGGGAATTGTAAGAATCAAACTTTTGTCAATTTTATGAAATTTATTCCTAAAAATTCATAAGAGCTAGGGTAGAATCCTTTTGTAGAGGCATTCTTGGAGGTACCATATCTAATATGCAAAATAATCAAAGTCATATCTTTCATTGTTTGGGAGAAATTAATGCCGAAAATTTGCATTGTTAATGTCAAAAGTGTGTGGCCAAATTATAGAAAGTTTAAATTTTAAAAATTTATGATGAATGGAGTGAAATCATTTTGTAAAGGACTTGAGGGGGCCATAACACATGTTTGGGAAAAAATTTAGATGAAACAGAGAATTTTGAATTTTTTTGCCTACCGACACCCAATTTCATGCATTGTTGCAATCACATCAATTAATTTTCTCCAAAATTATTTGTGCATCTACAGAGTATTTTAAAGTGTTAAGGGAGGTGTATGGTTAATGGTAATATATATATAAGAAAATGCAAAATGAAGAAACCTTGACATTGAGGGAAAAGAAAATTTTGCCAAGAGGAAAGGATAGGTCATAGTTCATAGAAGAACAAAAAAAATATAAAATAAATAAATAAGAAAGTGCAGGCTATGCCCATTCCTATTAAAATTTTAAAATGCATAGTGGATAAAATATAAGGGGCAACATGGGGAAGCATAGTAAAGGGGTGTTGCATAGGAATATAAAAATGGGACATTTAAGTTTCAAATAGATGATTAAGAGTGTAGAGAATGGATGTGGGTATAGAGGAGTGATTGATATAAGAAAATAAAATTAGAGGTTGTAGATTATAGTAGACAAGTGTGTATGCAAAGATTAGACTGGAATTGAACATATGTGAGAAAAGAAGTAACGAATGTAAGAATTGTAAGAAAAATTTCATTAAAGAAATAAAATCATTTGTCTTTCTAAAGAGTTGTGTAATTTTGAATTGATTTATTTGAAAAATGGGATTTTCAATTAAATCGTAAATTCTATACTGAAGTAATTTGTTAAAGGAATTGAATACACAATAATGGTGTGTTGCAATCTACCTTTTGAGTGAACTTTTAATTCGGGGCAAAGAAATTTCCAGTGTAATAGTAGAGGGAGTACCTTGCGTCAATTGGTATTAGATTAGGTAGTCATGAGAGTGGAGAGGATCCACCAGGACCTGTGGGTGTTGTGTGAATAAATTGTTGACCAAGAGGAAGTTCACACTTAGAAGAAAGTGTGTGAAGCAGTTGAGAAGAAGCTCAAGAGGGATGTTGCGGGTAGAGGAGTTCTGAGTAGTGGAGAGCTTGAAGCTACAAATAAATTTGTTTTGAGAACATGATGAAATATTTCAAGAGGTGAGATTGTAGTAGGCAAGACAGGTTGGGTCGTAGGGAGACCCGTGCAGATACTATTTTGGGAGTAGTATGGGAGAATGTGGGGGATGAAATGATTGAAGTGATGAGAAAGATGGTTCGAGGAAAAGTGGAAAAGAGTGTTGGAAAGAGTGAGAGGAAAGTGGTGAAGAGGAGTGAGATGAAGAAAGAGGATAGTGGAAAAGAGTATTGTAGCCTGAGTTGGATGGAGAAAGATGAGAGAGAAACCCCTACAAAAGAAGTTATAGTAGAGACATGCCACGAGGAATACATTATGAGAGAAGAAGAAAGGACTAACGTGAGCAGCAAAGAGCTCGCAATGGATGAAAAAAGTGAATAATATTTATTCGCACGACTATTGGTGATTGAGGAAGAATGGATGATGAAGTTCGTTGGTGCAATGAAGAGAAAAAATTTGCAGCTAATGAGGTGGAAGATTTTGCAGTGAAATTTGATGTTGTGAATAATAGTGGTCCAAAATTTGACAAATAGATTGGTGAAGATGAAGATGATTTCTTGTTGAAAGAAGAGATGAAAAGAATCAACAAGTTGTTGGAAGGAGAATTGATGGACAAACATGAAGAGGAGTTTGAAAAAATTGTTATTGGATGTGAGAAGATGAATGTTCCAGCAAAGAATGAGGAAAAAGATGTTGGGACAGTGAATAAGAATGAAGTAAATTTTAATTTTGAATTTAGTTGTAATGATTCTATACCTTCTTTGGTGAGAGTAGGAGAGGATGTCAAGTAAGAAGAGTGCATGCAAATGAAAATTTTTAATTTGCATGGAGTAGTAAATATAGATTTGTATAAGGATGTAGTAGATTTTGATTGTTATTTGGATAATACATATTTGCATGTAGAAGTTGTAGATGATGGTGCAAGAGGAACTTGGTGGAGGTGGCCAATTTTTGGTGGGTTGAATCCCACAAGAGTAGAGAGGAAGAAGGATGGTACATGGTGGATACAATTCCATGAGAGGAGAGAAGAATGGAGTGCAAATTTGTTAGAGGAGGAGGTTGCTTGTTCCAACTAAGTGTTGGAAGAGGAGAAAGAAGAATCAATTGTAGGTACCAAATTTAGTGATGGAGTTTGCTGAGGGTTGCTTGCAATCTAAAAGGGTGGTACTACCACTTAGGTCCATTTTGTGAATCCATATTCACAAAAAGTTTCCTACCCTTGATGTTTGATGCAAGAGCATCTAGGGTGTAAGAGATACATTGCATAACCAAAAATATTGCTATTTTATTTTTGTTTATTTTTAATAAGGTCTTAGGGTTATGAAAATAAATATTTTTAATTTGCAACTTTGTAATTTTCCTTGTGGAAAAATTGTAAATGTAATTTTGGAAGAGTTATGCTTCGATAAATGTTTCAAAGGAATAAATGGGGGAATATTCAATTTGGGAATCACATTTCTACGTGGGGACCACTTGGTATGCATGTTATTGCATGCTCAATTACATGTTTTGTAGGAATTTTCATGTTGGGGCCACTTGCTTTGTATGTTGTTGCATGTTTGTATTTGGAGCCATCATAGCCACCCAAAATCAATGGAGGTGTCATAGTTGACCAAATTTGATTGGCCATGGTTAAGGTTCCCATGTGAAGGCCATGTGAGATGGGGAGATATTGTCGGATTGAAGAGAGGATTTGAAGACTCCATTGTTGTAGATTTGTATTTGCATATAAGCCCATGTTTTTGGGAGTTAGTGAGCTCCACATTTTGGAAGATAGTGAGATAGAGAAGTTTGTGTGAAGGGAACTTGAGAGATTCAAATGAAGGAAGGTTGAAAGAGACCAAGAAGAAATTTTTGTTGTAGGTTTGAAGTTGTACTACTATAGAAAGAAGATTCATGATTTCATGGTTTGATTGCAACAATGATTTCTAATGAAGATTGTTGGCTAAAGAAGCTAGAATCAGGTGAAAGAGGATAGCTTGTAGGAGACCATTCTACATTTGATCTTTTCTATTATATAACAGATTTATTTCAGTTTTCTAATGGTTTTTCATTAGCCTATGTTGTTGCAAAATAATTTACTTCAGTTATGCTTTGTTGTTGTATCAATTCATGAGTTTTTGAATGGGAAACATGAGACCTTACTTGTAGATTTTTGGTGTTGATTTAAACAATTTTTTAAGTTACATTTTCATATTGTTGTGAGTATGTGAGTGAGGGTTGGATTTCCCTTCATCATCCATTCTCTTTCACACAAACTTCATGCCCAAGTTTCTATTTGGCCATTTTCTATGTGGGGCTTGGATCTTATTGGTAAAATTTCTCCTCCATCTCAAGGACATAATTTATTATTACAGCTACAAATTATTTCATGAAGTGGGTTGAAGTGGTTCCACTTTACTCCATGATGACTGAATTTATTTGTTGCTTTATATTGGATAATATTATATCAAGATTTGGTCTTCCTAAAATGCTTTGGTTTCAGATAATGGTACATCATTTAAGAATAAAGAAGTAAAAAATTTACTTGAAAAAAATCATTTACAACATCATTTTTCTATACCATATCGTCCATAATCAAATGGACAAGTAGAAGCATCTAACAAAACCATTGAAGAAGTCTTAAAAAAAAGAGTTAACAAACATGTTAAATATTCGCATACTCAACTCTCATATGCATTGCACAGGCTTATCACACAAGTGCACATATGGCTATGGGTACTAATCTAGATGTAACCTTGTATATGACAATGATGCTATTATGCCTTTAGAGTTGGAAATTCCATCACTATGAATTTATCTCAATAAAATTTTAGATGATACTTCTTATAGAGAAAAACAAATTAATAACTTGAGATGCACAATGAAAAACATACACATGCTCTCAAACATTTGCACTTGATTATTATAAAGGTATTTAATGCAAATAAAATGAAGGCGTTATCCATAGTTCATTCAAGATTGGTGACTTGGTGTTATATGAAAATCATCACAATATAAACACTGCACTAGGAGAAAAGGGGAAATTTAGCCTAAATTGGTTAGGACCCTACATCATCATTGAAGATTATGGCTTAGGTGCATATAAATTTCTATGATGTATGGTACATGTCTCAAAGAACCTATTAATTTTATATATTTGTGTAGATTTTATGCATAAATCCTTTTCAATCTCTTAGTATGTTGGTATTTAAAGCATGTAGATTAGGTTAGATAGATTTACTTTCTATTTAATATTGCATTGCTTCATTCATGACAAACATTAGTGTGTCTTGGGTTTTAGAGTAATTTTCTTAGATTTAAATTTTACTTATTTGCATACTATTCAATAATTTGTGTGGAATGCTTAGTTAGATCATTATAGCATTTAATGGTTTAAAGTAGATCATAGTTGCATCTAGTTTAACATGTGTACACTTAGTCAAAAATATAGCATTTAATTAAATAGTTTCATTAATTGTTTAGTTAGATCACATAATAAATTTACATATCAATTAGATCATTTTTGTATTTATTAAATAATCTTAATAAGATTGTTTAATTAGATCACAAGTGTATCCAATTTGCTATATGTGGATATAAGTTTCCTCGAGCTCCCTTCAGATTATTCTTATTTTGCTAATTCCGGCCCATGCCTTATATATTTGAATGTCTTCAGGCCCCTTTTTGATGAGTTTCGCCCACTACCGCCACGTGTCCACCAGGCACTCTTCGCAAGGATTTCTTCCTTCGCTCTTCTTCTAGCCCCTACCATGCTTCCACGTGTCAACACCACAGGCACTTGAATATTGCTTCCCTTTTCTTTTCAACTGGGCCCCATCCGCATGCCATGTAGCATCTATTCACATTCACTTTTTGGAAAAACCCACAGTCAACACTAAAAATGAATACTTCTCCACGTGTCATCCCCACATGGGTTTTCATCGCAAGGAAGGAGGAATGAACCACAGGCCCCAACTTATCAGCACGTGTCTCCTCTATGAGGATTTCATCAAGAGGAATGAAGGAACATGCAATGAGCCCTACCATGTTGCCACGTGTCCTAACTGCCTCTGTGGGTAAGCAACACATGTTTGCACACGGTTCTATTGGGACCACCACCATCATTTGGAGGGGATGTATCTGGTTCGAAAGCGACCATGTTCCATGGCTTGAATATTTTCTGTTACAAAATCCTAAGGAAATCATTGCTCTTAATAAGTGAATATTTTTTGTTACTGGCTCACCAGGCGATGGGATTGTTAACTATACATACTACTTCTTCCTTACGAAGATGAGTTTGAAAGATACAAAAAATTTGGAAAAGACACTGGAGGCCTTTTTGTATTGTTTTAGATTATTGTATAAGACTCAAAGAATGTGCCATTGTTTAGCCTTTCTATTTTCTTAAGCTATTTGACAAAAAATTATATTGTGCCATTACTATACTGAGTTGTTTATTTGCAAAAATTCTATGAGTTCAATATAAGTTTGTTGATTTAGACCATGTCTTTGACTCTTCTTTTTAGTAAATGTGTATAAGAGTTATTTTATGTTATTGGATAAATTATTCAGTTTTTCATCTTTGATTTCTGTTATTCTGGGACTTAGCATATTGTTGAACAGGCCCTTAAATCACGTCCAAAAGGTAGATTTACCATGCCTACATCTACATAGATTGGCGCATTGCCTTAGTTAGACTTTTATTTTTTATATTTTCTTCATTTTCCCATTCAAAAACCCCAATTACAAAAGAAGTCAACTTCTTTAAAAACCTAGAGGTCACTTAGTTTAGTGCAATTGGTCACCCCTTTAACTCAGTTTCCCATAAGGTTGTTACCTTGTCGTTTTTTGGCATCAATAGTTTCTTTTTCTTGCACGCCCAATGGGATTGCTTAAATGTACCTAAACCTAAAGTAGGTGTATGAGCCATCAACTTATTACTAGATCCCAAACAAATAACCCTGGTTTGTTAGTGCCACCTCTGGGAACAGTACAAACTAGAACCCATGTAGTGAATGTTCCGCTCCCTCCACCAACCATGTTGTCAATTGCAAATAGAAATTATGTGGCATGGGATGATGGAAGTCCCCTAGTAGCACTAGTAGCACCCCTATTTGGGCCCCTATCCTAGCCTCCGCTTTAAAAGCTATACCAAAATTCACCGGGGATGGCACAAAAACACCATCTAAACACCTATAATATGTGGCCAACGTGTGTTTGGTGCACAGGGTCATTGACCAAAATGTAGCGCTAAGGTTGCTCACAGCCTCTTTCAGGGGTAAGACACTGGATTGGTACCACACTCTACAAGCTAATACTATCGGTACTTGGGATCAGCTCAGAGATCTTTCTATGAAATATTTTTGAATGATGGAGAATTGTCCTTGCTGTATCATCAACTGGAAATCATAAAGTGGGCCCCATATGAATCCATGACCAACTTCAACACCCGGTTTCACATAACTTGGTAGAGAATCTAGACTGCTATCCACCTGCCGGTCAAATTGGCATTCATGTTTTACTTGAAATCCATCAATGTCGATATCATGATGATGATTTAGTCCCTTGGTGGAACCACTCTACCAAATGTATGCAGCCTCACTATTAAAGAAGAGAACAATCTGATAGATGTCGAGAAGTTGCCGCTTCATCCCATTATGCCTATATTTCCTAAAATATCAATTCTCGGCTAGGAGATGCCATCTACCAGTGCGTCCGCTCCTCCCCAATCTATGTACACATATCGAACACACCACAAAATGTTGTTGCTACATCTAGCTCTTCAAAGGATGAGATGAACAATGTCAAGGAGATGTTGTAGACCATTTCCAACGAAATAACTAGCATCAAGAGAAACCAGTCTGCGCCTCTGAAGCCAACCTACCAAAATTATCAAGGCGGACTTGATCTTCTTACCAAAAAAACTAGTTCCAACGAGGCTCACACACAAATCCATAGGCTCAAACGACTAATCAAATAGTGTCAGTACCTACTCCGCTTCAAGGTGCTCACCCAAGCTCGAGTAGAGAGCTGACAGCACTGAGGCAAAACAATTTAGTCAATGACATCAACCTTAGTGCTTTCCCTGTGGCGACACACATATGCCCTGAAACTTCTCGCGCGACAATCTACAAGAAAAGGTGGCAGAATAGTGCAACCAAGGTGCAACATCAAACCCTAGAGGTTATGTATACGCCTCTTCGTAGATGGAAAATGTGGTACTCACCGTGCAAATGTAGGGGATGTCCCTAGAGCAAGAAAAAGATATATCTCCCGATCATGCTCTCTTCTCATGGATGGAAGAAGAAGAAGCGATATTCACAAATGATGCATCCATATCAAAAGCCCCACAAGTGCAATCTGATTACAATAGTTGCTCAAAGAGGAGATTTACAAGAAAACCAGTTGTTGCATAGCTCAAAAGCATCTCTGACCAGACTCCTAGTACCTCCGTAGTTGCACAACAATTTCAATCGCGGAAGAAAATTGTTATAACGAGGGCTAAGGAATAGAAGCCTTCAAACCCTCCACCATTCAATGTGGTGGAACAATTGAAAAAATCATCCACTAATGTGTCCCTTTGGGATATCTTAGTTATTCGGAGTAGAAGTCATTTTGTAGAAGGTCCTACTTGAAGATGCAATCATTGAGCCAATGACGCAATCACCTAAGGGAAAGGGAATTGATCCATCACCTCCTGCCAAAGTCCTCACAAATAGTACAGAGGAAACCTCTACTCAGGTTAGATATAAGCTGAAACCCAAACCCTTTTTCCAAACTCTTATTGTGGGGAATAAACTATTACATAATTTCATGATTGACTCTGGCGCTCCACCTCATGCCCAAGTAGATGGTTGAAGCCTTAGGACTTAGCTATGAACCTTTAAAAAAGGGGGTTATGCATCTTGATGGGAAAAAGTTTGAAACCATAGGTGTCATCAAGGACCTTCCCTTGAATCTGTTCTCTTGCCCTAGCATCACAGTTAGATGCAAGATACTATGATCATAGATGTTCCCACCATGTTTGGTATGTGCTTATCTCAAGAATTCACTTCAAATTATAGGTGGATATCTTTCTTTGGATTGGTCACACTTGATCCTCAGGACCAAGCATGGAGCTAAAATGAAAATAATAGCCAAACCTCTACATTTAGAACATGTGGCCAATGAATCCATGATCAACTTTGAAGCCACTCATACCTCTTTCACCAAAGAGGAAATGTATTGTACTGAGCTACTAGAGGATGAAAAAGTGACTAGAGATCAGACAGATTCAAAAGAGGTCATCTTGAGCGAATATATAGATGTTGGTCACCCTTTCAAAAACTATCATGCCACCAGGTTGGGGACCTATGTTATCTATGATGAAGATCAAGTGCTTATGAAGGTCATGAAAGAACCTGAAAGTAGTCAAGCCTCAAAGCTATGGATGTTGCACTTTGATGGTGCAAGATGCAAACTTGGCGTAGGATCTGAGATATGTTTGACATCCCCATTAAATGAAAATACACTTTGGTCCTTCCATTTCCAGTTTGCTTGTTTGAACAATGAAGCTGAATATGAAGGCCTAGTGCAAGGTCTAAGCCTTACAAAGTGGATCGACATTAAGAGAATAATGGTGTCTCAGAGATTATAAACTAGTGGTCAATCAAGTTTGAGGGATCTCCGCAACTAAGAATGTCTACATAAGATCCTATAGACATAGACTCTAGGGCCTAATTGATGGTTTTGAAGCCAAAAATATCTAGACAGTTCCCAAAGAGAAAAATATAGAGGCAAATCACCTGGCAACAATCGGATCTCAATTTGATCTCGCTTCTAACCTAATTCATAATATACACTCTATACAAATGATAGCCTGACCGGAAACTCCAAATAATGATCAAAGTTGGAAAGTGTTCAAAAGTGATGAACAAATCACCTCATTCATCCAACAGTCAAGAGAGTTCGCCAAGCAACTCCAACCAAAGATCGTCGAGGCCAATGGTGGAAAAATCATTCAGCTGAAGTCCACCAAGCTTCCAAAGGGATTGACCAGTCACTCTTGAAAACCTATTCGATTATGACAATGCGAGAAATGACAAAAGGAAGTTTGTAGCGGAAAAAAAAACTATGCATCCACCTTCAGGCCGAAGACGGAAGGAAACTCAAGGTCGGAAAAGATGTCTCGCATCATGATAAGGAAAGGCTCATCAACTTTTTTGAGAAGTATGTAGGAGTAGTGGCCTATTCATATGATGACCTCAAGGGATATGATCCTGAAATCATCCAACACATTATAGATCTAATGGAAGGTGCAAAGCCTATCTGCCAAAAGTAGAGGCCAGTAAATCTGAAGATTGAAGCCTTGATGGCGCAAGAGCTAACAAAGATAATTCAATCCTAGATCATCTTCTCGATCAAGCACAACACATGAGTATCCAACCTGGTTTTGGTCTGAAAGAAGAACAGAGACATCCACTTATGTGTTGACTTTCAGGACCTAAACAAAGCATCCCTGAAGGATAACTACCTATTTCCTTCTATGGAGTCAATCTTGCAAATAGTGGTAGGATCAGAAATGTTTTCTTTGCTAGACGGTTTCTCTGGGTACAACCAGATTTGGGTCAAAGAAAAGGACCAACACAAAATGACGTTCACTACTAAGTGGGGAACGTTTGCATATGCAAAAATTCCTTTTGGCCTCTCAAATGCGGGAGCCACTTTCCAGTGAGCAATGGATATCGCTTTTAGTGAACTGATCAACAATATTATCTTAATTTATTTGGATGATCTGATTGTATTCTCTAAATATAAGGATGATCACTTTGATTGCCTTGAAATGGTTTTCATGAAATGCCAGGATTCAAGGTATCCCTAAACCCAAAAAAATATGTTTTTGGAGTGTCACAGGGCAAATTATTGGGACATGTAGTGTCCAAAGAAGGAATTGCAATTGATCATGAGCGGGTGAAGGAAATCAGAGAACTTCCCCTACCAGTCAACAAGAAAGGAGTCTAGTCTTTTATTGGGATGGTAAAATTTGTAAGCAAATTCATTCCTAATTTTGTAGGACTAATTAGACCTATCACCCTGATGCTAAAAAGGGATCAATTATTCAAATGGACAAAGTGTTGGACTCAAGCAACACTGAGAGGGGGGATGAATCAATGTTGTGCAATTTTCAACTTTATTAAACTGATCTCCCAAGTGCATATAGCATTCAGCCCAATTACAGTTCCGGTTAGACTCATAGATAGGATTTTGGACCTTATGTTTAATTCTGCACTTCGCTCTGTTCTGCCTTAATTCGCTTCACAAAATCCTTTTCTACATAAATGAAAATTGCTTAACTTCTCTTATGATATTCACAATACACATCCACACATTCAAACACCACACATACATACCAAAATGAATTAACCGATCTCATATATATATCCACTACCAAGAATTCAATTGCTACATGTCAGCTTCAATAAAATAAATTTAATATCTTCCAACTTCGGCTCAAATCATGAATAAAATTTAATGTGCATCCACCAAAGTCATCCATAGCATATTTAGGACCCAAAATAAATTCTCCAACACAAAAATACTTCAAGAAATTTTTCTTTAGACATCCACAATGCCCAACATTCACTTAGTCGGCCTTCATACATTGATGAACAGAAAATCGAACGACCAAATCCCATAACTCGTACACCACTTGATGTAGCAACACAAAACTCAAGAATAACACATTTCATATACCCATAACCTTTCCAAAGATACAAAACCAAAACTATTAAACTGATAAAGCAAACCACTTGAAAAATTCAACTTCAGTCGGATACCCTGTTCTTCACTCTATCTTCTAGTATAGTTAGATACTGCAGTGCGAACCAGATCAATGAATTCAGTTTCCATCAATGACAACACTAGAAGCCATATGCCAACAATATCCCCCTTTGGCATTGATGGCAACACTTAGTGAAAAATGACTAAGTGTCGGAACCTTCAAAACCTCAAAATGCCATAGCTGACAAAACTCAACAAAACTCCCCCTAAGTTTGATAAGGAATTTTTCATTGCTCTCTCTCCTCCTTTGACATCAATGAAAAAAATATAATAAAAGATTTTCTTTCTCCCCCTATGAAGTGAAACCAAAATCTTACTTATGCAAAAATTGAAGGAATACAACTGTTATTTGAAGATTATTTTGTACTTTTCCTTCATCTCTGGAAGAAACTTCTTCCATGCTTCCACTACAATCTCAGTGATTATGATCATGATGTTGTTTTCAGATGTCTGGTTGATAATCTTGATGAGGGATTCTGAAATGGTAAAGGCTTCTTCCAATACTTCTACCTTCCTTAGTATCTCAATCAATTGTTCTAGCCTGCATTCAATTATGTCCTTCACTTTCCCGAAGGTTTCAACAATCCTATTCCTAGTGCTCTAAACATTTGTATGCTCTGCTTGTAATTCTTGAATCCTTTTCTTGATCACACCATCTTGATCTTGAGACATGCTAAAATTTTGTTCAATACTGTTCAACTATGTTTCAATTTGTTCAAACTTCTCTTCGTACTTGTTGATTGCATAAGGCCATTGAAGACAATAGTTATAAATGTTGTTTGATGTGCTTATGCATTGCCTTAGTTCATTCATGTACCTTTTTAGCTTGGTGAGTGATAATCTGTATTGTTTCTTCAGGTGTAGGATCACTTCTTCTTCCTTATTCTGATACTCAGAGTCCATGGTTTCCTTGATGCATTCAATCATCTCTTCTAGAAACTTATTCTGCAAATTTTCCAATTTGATATGATTGTGCACAAGATGATCACTTAGTACGTTTAAGATCATGTCCTGCTCATATGAGGGTTTGATAGACCACATGTTCACAATTTTATGCATTCCATCTTCCTCATGAATAAGTTGCAATAGCTCTTCCTTGGTTAGATCACCTTCTTCTTCACTTCCTTCTATGTTTTCCTTTTCTTCTTCTGGTTTAGTTGTTTCCAGTTATTTTCCAAGGGTTTCCTTAGATTCCTTATTAAATTCCTCATCTGGTATGTCCACAATCACTTGTTCTTTCCCTTTCCCTTCAACTCTTAGAGTCTTGCATGCTAGTGGAACTTACTAATATCAATTTCTTTTACTCTTCTCTTCTTTCTTTCCATCTCACCAGAGGAGGAACCAACTTCAGTCCTCTTACCGTAATGGAAATACCAGTTGATCCAAACTTCCTTAGAAAACCCTTAAATTAACTTTCATATACTTTATCACTGTTTTCCAAATTATTAGAGTATATGTAAATCTGCTTGCAAACTGGTTCACTCTCTTCTCATATTACATTGTTATTCAAGGGTAAGCAATTTAGAAAATACATCACAAGGCATATAAACAAAGTACCAAACCTAAAAGGGTAATTTGTCTCCTTTTTCAATTGCACGTTCTCCATCAATTGATCTTTCAGTAATCCACAAAGATCAAAATCTTGATCTTCCATTATCATCTTGTGTTAAATGTAAATAACACTTGTCGAAGTTGCACCTTCTTTGTTTCTAAAAAAATATTTTGTAGGATATTCCATGCGCAATGTACCTTGTCACTGAATCTTTGATTATGGATATTATCAATGCCCTTTCATCTCCAGTTACTCCAGTTAGGGTTTTGACTTCTTTGTTTCAAATATACTTCTTCTTCAGCACATCCCTGGAACATTGCATAACCCGGATACAGCTGGAATCACTTCTTTTGAGATATGGTAGGGTTTATCCAGAGTCAGAATATCATTATTCAATCTATCTAGAATAATCTCAATGACTTCTACATTTCCGAAATAGGGGAATTCACTCCAAATATCCAAGCTTTTGTGCTTTGCTTCATTCAACCATTTCAATTCATCGTGTGACAACTTGTTTCTTTCGGCTCTAATCTTCTCACTGCTATATTCATCTAGTCTTACCATTCCTTTGATTTGTTCCATTTTCCATTTCATACACATGAAAATAAGTTCTTCAACCTTACTCCAAATTAAAATTTCTCAATGCTACCAAAATACCTGATGGATTAGGGTTTCACCACCAAATTCTCTTCATGTTTTTGAAATTCTAGTGCAGAGTTCTCTCCTTCTTCTTTTCTTTGACACAAAGTGCAAAATGAGGGTTTCAAGTTGCCTTTTATATTTAACACACTTAACTTTTTTTGTAATAAATGTTTTTTCCCTAACACATTCGAATACCCAATTTTCTCATACTGCGAAAGATAACTCTTCTACGAATCTTTAACTCAGCATGACATCCTTTCCAACTATTCCATTAACATCTGTAGACCATCAATGCAGCCACTATACTCATCCACATCCCTGTGTTAATTACTAACAAGGGGTTTGAAATATTTTCTTGATAGCTCCCCCTAGGCTAAAGACCTAAAACTAATTCCCGAAGGAATTACCAAAAGCAGGTTTTACTGTTGGCTCATTTCCTGTAACAAAGGGACACTTCACCCATGTCTTCTTCATGTGATCTCTTATTTCATCTATAGTCACTTTCCCTTTTCCTTTATCATCTTTCTGCATATTTCTACCTTTGTATACCAAACCTCTTCTATCCATATTCTTGTTTCTGCAGAATCTTGCAATGTGACCATATTTGTTGCAATTAAAAAACACAAAATTTCCTTGTTCAAACTAGTTACTCCATTGATTTCTTCTCAATCTGCATTGATTAGAAATATGCCTAAATCTTCCACGGGTATAACATCTAACACTCCTATTAACAGAGTTATTTGACACATTTCCACATTCATCAACTTGTGACCAAACTTATTGCAAATGAAACACTAACCGGAAAATGTTGAATCACTTAATTTCATTTTGCTTCTACATTGAGCAGCCATATGACCAAATTTATTGCAAGAAAAATAGTATCCATTAAAATTTTGAGCATTAGGTTGTTTTACCATATGCCTTTTTGCTTTGTTCATCAAATTTCCTTGCTTAAAATTCCTTTGTCCAAATCCAAAACTCTCTCCTTTTTTATAACCAAGACCTCACTTATCATTTGCATTCTTCTACCCTTGAGTCAGCTCATCAAGCTTAATTGAACTAATTTTGAACTTCTCCTTGTATTTATTTGTAGTAGTGAGTTCATCCCTAAGAATAACAATCTATTTTTCAAGCTCTTCTTCATTGTTTCTAGATCGTTGCAATTTAATCTCTAACTAAATGAATTCTCCATTAATTCTGCTACATTCATCAAATCTCTCTTTTAGGGAATTGACAAGATTTTCCTCATTCTTCTTTCTTTCTTCAATCTCCTTAGTCATCTTCATCGCCATAGACTCCATCTCATGCTTTAGGGTAGCATTGTCTCTAACAAGCTTTTCACATTCTATAGTCATTTCATTCAAGGTTTGATTCAAGTGAACATCATCCATGCTTCTGCTCTCTTTCCGCTTAATTTGATCACAAAGATCCTTTCTCTTTTCCCTAGACTTAATAATCTGATCCTTCAACTTCTGAATGAATTTCTCAACATCCTTAAGATTTTCTCTAAATT
Source organism: Sequoia sempervirens (assembly GCA_007258455.2). Taxonomy (NCBI): domain Eukaryota; kingdom Viridiplantae; phylum Streptophyta; class Pinopsida; order Cupressales; family Cupressaceae; genus Sequoia; species Sequoia sempervirens. The sequence continues at coordinate 428,566,977 of VDFB02353493.1, forward strand.
CCTGGACTTTTGCTTTAGACTGATCAAGGTCATCAAGTGCCACCAAAAGTTGTTGTTGAAGACTACTAGAGTCCATTACATTCCAAGATCCACCTCAAGTTGTTAAAATTCTTCCAAGGAACTTAGCTTTGATACCAATTGTTGGACTCAAGCAACACTAAGAGGGGGGTTGAATCAGTGTTGTGCAATTTTCAACTTTATTAAACTAATCTCTCAAGTCATATAACATTCAATCAAAAGAAAGATGCATGCACATAGAAAAATAATCCACAACACCATAACACAAGAATTTTTACGTGGAAAACCGGTTAAGGGAAAAACCAAGGTGGAGGTCAATCCACAATTTGAGTACTTGAAATATAAGTGTTTTACAAAATGGGGAATACACTTGCATTCAGGCACACTGTCTAGAGCTCATTGCTCAAAATCAGGAAGGATTAATTCGTTACAAAAGATTTGGATTACATCAAAAGGTTGAACTGAGAAAATAGCATCTACAAATTCTTGATTATAGTTTTGGTTAGGCTCATAGATCAGATTATGGACCTTTTGTTTGATAATGCACTTCGCTCTGCTCTGCCTTAATTCGCTTCACAAAATCATTTTCTGCACAAATGAAAATTGCTTAAAACTGCTCTTCTAATATTTTAAATACACACCCACACATATCGAACACCACACATACATACCAAAATGAATTAACCAATCTCATATATATATCCGCTACCAAGAATTCAATTGCTACATGTTGGCTTCAATAAAATAAAAAATATCTTCCAACAGTTGGCTCAAATCATGAATAACATTTAATGTGCATCCACCAAAGTTGGACATAGCATAGTTAGGACCTAAAACAAAATCTCCAACACAAAAATACTTCAAGAAATTCCACTTTAGACATCTGCAACGCCCAACATTCACTTAGTCGTCCTTCATACATTGATGAACAAAAAATCAAATGACCGGATCCCCTAACTCGTACACCACTTGATGCAACAACACAAAACTTGAGAATAACACATTTCATATACCCAACAACCTTTCCAGATATCCACAACCAAAACTATTAAACTGATAAAGCAAACCACTTGACAGATTCAACTTCAGTCGGATACCCTATTCTTCACTCTATCTTCTGGTATAGTCAGATACTGTAGTGCGGACCAGATCAATGACTTCAGTTTCCATCAATGACAACACTAGAAGCCATATACCAACACAAAGGAAGCTAGAGAAGCCTTTGAGAAGATTAAGGATGCTATTTCCTCAACTCCTGTGCTGATAAATCTAGACCTATCGAAGGACTTTATAATGTATGTATTCAATAGCAAATCTAGCATCACTACTATGCTAACTCAAAAGGATGATGAAGGAAAGGGAGAACATCTGATAGAATTTCATTCCTGGACCTTAAATTATTATGATATGAACTAAAACTTCATCGAGAGGTAAGTTTTTTCCATTATTAAGGGACTCAAGAAGTTCTAACACCTCATATCTTGCAACAAGGTGATTGTATATGTCATGTATTCCAATGTGCGAGAGTACATCAGGGAAGGGGAAATCACCGAAAAGAGGGCCAATTAGATCACTAAGATCCTTGAATATGACATTGATATCAGGCCTACAAAGACCATTTGAGGAAGGGAACTATGCGAATATTTGGTGCATGACAAGGAAATGGTAGTTGAAGCAAAGAAACCTAAACTTGTTCTAACAAATTAGTCTGAGTCCGAAGGCTGCTAGCTAGTAGACACAGTGTGATTCATGCACAATGGAAAATATCCACTGGGCCTTCCTTCTCAGAAGAGAAGATTCTATAGATTGTAGAATAGAGGATACACACTTATTTAGGGGATCCTCTTCAAAAGGAACTTCAATGGCATTCTACTATGGTGTGTCACCACAGAGCAAGTGAAGAGAATTCTTGACACTTTCCAAAGCAGTCCCACGGGCGAACATTTCTCTACGAAGACCACCACCATCAAAATCATGTGCGCTAGATACTTCTGGCCTATGTTATTCAATTACTCATAGTCCTTGGTGAGAGCTTGTAAAGAATTCCAATTCTTCGCAGGAAGAAGAAAAATTACTACCCACAAGGGAATAGCTTGGTTGAGTCGACTAACAAAAATTTAGTCTGACTCATTAAAAGAATCAGGTCGGAACATTAGAGAGAATGGCATAAGAACCTCTGGGAAACACTCTGGGAAAACTGCATAACTCCTAAACAAGTTCTCAAGACTTTTTCGTACAAGCTAGTGTACGGGAAAAAAGCGTTATTGCCCATTTCCATGGAGATTCCTATGCTACAACTACTCAAATCCTTAGAATTTGAAGAAAATGGAGCCATGGAAGTTCAGTTGGACGAGTTGTTGAAAGCATAGGAAAAAAGGGAAAAGGCCCTAACAGCCATGTCTAATCGCCACTAGGTAGTTAAAAAATGGTTTGACAAGAAAGATTTAGACTAGGGTCTAAAATAGAAAGACCTAGTATTAAAATTCAACGAAAGGGTTGTGAAGCCTGGCCAACATGGAAAATTTGATAGTCTATGGGAAGGCCCTTTTAGAATAATTCAATGCAAGCAACACAACATGTTTGAATTAGAAAATATGGAGGAGGAAGCATTGGGGATCCCGGTTAACAGAATCCACCTCAAATTGTTTAATTAAGCTTCATTATTATTTTGCTAGTGTAAATATGTTAGTATTATAATTATTTTTCTTTCATGTTTTTATCGGCCAGTCTTTCCTCAACTCATCAGCAACCCATATGTGAAAAATTAAGAATGAACACATATGTGGAAAAATGGAAAATGAACCCATATGTGAAAAATTGAAAAGGTACTCAAAGAAATGAAGAAAAGAGAACCCATACTGCAGAATCATAAGTAAAAGAGACGGGAATTTGATATAAGTTGTATATTCAATATATACAGGATTATATACTTTGATAATACATTTTCAAAATGTCTCAAAGGCCATACTTTTAAAGTATATCTATATAGTATGCAGTTTTTTTCATATATATATGCATTGAAGGCCTTTTTTCAGGCATATATACAAAAACAAGTGATAAGTTTTGAGTCTCAAGTAGTAGGAACAAGAGCATCATCAACATCATCCAAAATAACATCATCATTGACAACAAGAGCATTATGAGCAATAGGAGCCTCATCAACAACAGTAATGGCCAGTGGTGGGGGATATACCAAGTCCCTAAAGTTGGTGTACTACTCTACACCATAGAAAAGCACCACATTATAACAACGTAGTAGGAAATGATAGGCTCGAGTGACCTTCTTTCGGTGCTCTTCATGTGTTTGAATGCAGAACCCACTCATAAATGGTACCCATGGCACCACTGTATCTTCTTCGATATGTCAGTGGAGGTCACTCGCCATGGGGAGTCTAATGCCATACACTGCGTTCGTCACCACTGCATCTTCTTCGATATGTCAGTGGAGGTCGCTTACCATGGGGTCTCTGAGGCCATACACTACGTTCATCACCACTTCACCAAGGACACCAAGGTAATGCTTGGGAAAGATCTCCATTGTCAGGTGCAAAATCATCTACTTAGGGACTTGAATATCAAGCAATGAGGCAACAAAGTGAGAGAAGACGTCAATATTGACCCTATATTTATCCTCGTACTCAATGCAGTCCCTTCCCAAAACCCACTTCATCACTATGGCCAACAAATTCTTATTCTTGGTCATTCTCTTTAGGTGCCTATTAGATATTTCACCTAGGAATGATGTTTGATACTTGTTGCTAACCAGCCTAATGGGAGTATTCATGATGCTAAGCTCTACCCAACCGCCTAATGCAAATTCTACCCAACTACCTAATACCAATTCTTGCCAATTGCTAAGTGTGATTTTGTTGTTGTGTAAGGGCCTGTTTATAGAAATAGCCAGGATATTTGAGGTATCTATGTGCCATAAGCATGATGTTATTTGAGTAAGTTAACTCAAAAATCTCACCAAGAACCTACTTGAATTTCCCACCCAATTGCGTCTACCATGTACAACTCATTGTGTGTGAAGTTAAGTAGAGCTAATAAATTAGCATAAGCCAAAGGCAGTCTTCAGTGGTAGTCTGCATGGCTAGATGCTAATGTGTCAAGTTGTAAGCATGTTTCAAACTCCAAGGATGAACACAAATCCTTTCAAGTACTCATTGTGTATTAGGCTTAATCATTCTCTTTGAGATGTTAATTACCAAAACATGTGAAAGCTTAAAAATGCCTTCATTGTTGGCTCAATTTCCCAAAAAAATTGCACCATAGGACATCATTACTAAATTTCATTATGAATTCTTGTCTTTTCAAAATGGCAAGGAATTCATTTCATACAAGAAAAAGAGTTGGTTGTACATGCCGAATTTAATGTTAAAAGGCAACGGTTGTTTGTCACCCCAAGAAAGAAATAGTTAAGTATTGCATGCAAGAAACTAACATTGTAGAAAGTTTCCTGAGTATGCTATCTAGAGCAAGGGGTTTGAGTGCAGAATTTCTAAGGGACACCAGTGAATTGCAACAAGTTTGAGCATAGCAAAAATCCATAGTAGAAGGAAAATGGCCCAAAATCCTCAAACAAAAGCACAAGGAGAGGCAACGCAAAGCTTGTTTGAAGCCATGCATGTGACACCCATGGCCAATATTTTTGGTGGTACCTCTTACACTTCTCCTAGAATACTAGAGAAGCCAGAGTGGATTCACATGTGGACCATGGAAAAGCAAAAAACTCACAGGGACCAGAGCCAAATAAAGGAAGAATGGGATAACATTCATGATCCTATCCTTGAAAAGAACCCTAAGACTCTTAGATAAGCAACCTGTGAAAGAATGAAGAAGAATAGTGACCCAAATTCTTTGGCGTAGAAGCAATGGTTCAGCAGGCTTCCACGGTATATGGTCCCCTTTGTGCATTACTACATAGAACTAGTCGACGAGGGCATTAAGCATTTTAACCCAAGTACCAACACCATCGAGGTTTGGGAGCTAAGAGTCAACATCAACATAGAAGCTATCAGGAGCATGCTATGCATCCCTATAAAAAACTCTAAAGTGAACGAGATGGAGTCATTCACTCCAACAAAGGGGGAGAAAATATGGAGAACTAGATATTTTGCTTCGGATTTTTATAACAAAGAAACCAAAAGGTCCAGGGAAGGTTATAAAAAGCCACCAAAGATTTTGACAACGCACAATGCTTTCCCCATAGACCTGCAGGATTCCTTCTCAATGATGGCCTTTGTTTGTGGCCTAGACACCATAGATGTGTTCAAGAGTTTCAACTAGGTCTGGGGTTTTAGTTGTGTAGGAAACATTCCTTCTTCTAGTATGACATCACAGAAGTCATCGTCAAGGAGATGCTAAGCCAAATAAGGGAATACAAAACACAACAGAGGTTTAGATTTCCTTCTCTCCTTACCCATATGTTTTTTCATCAGAACCTTGACTTCTTCAAAAAACATGTGAGGTTGGCTATGTTTGATGAAAAGGGAATAAGAAGGCCAGTTTCTGTATGGACTCCTCTCCTCTCCTCAACTTATGATTATTACGCATTCTCGGATTATTTCTTGAATCTGATTCTACAAGACCTAAGCGAGGATGGCAGTCTTTATCGACATTCTATTGACTAGACAATGTGTATGTAGAGTTTCACTCTAAAATGCGACTGGTTTTTCAAAGAGGATTTCACATTCATTCGAGTGTATGGATTTACTAAGGAACCATTTCGGCTTTCGGCATGCATGAAAGATTGGGTGTTGGCCCTTGAGATGTTCTGGAAAGTCTCAATTATTGACTATACCTTTTGCAGAGGGAAGCCCAAGAAGGAAGGATTTTTCCTCTGCCCACTAAACTTCAAAGCAGTGGTAATGGCCAAGAAGCAGACTCATAAGTTGCTTGAAGCAAAGCTAGCTCATTTGGGGTTAGTGTTGATTTGTGACAAATGGCAATACAACCCCGATAATGACTTGGGAGGCACAAACATCAAGGTAATTCATAGCCCCTGGCCTTACTGGGAAAAGCAACAGAATCCACAGATGGATCAGGATGATCTATTGATTGACCTAGTTCACATTCCCATAGAGGATAGCAAGTTGCCATGGCTTAAGTTCTACTTCCTTTTGGTGAAGTATAATGAGAAGCACCAAATTAGGGCCGCCCTTTGCAATGATTTGGTAAGGAATTTTAACTAGAGTGAGGAAAGGATTAGGGATTTCTAGGTTTAGCGACAAGAGATCCAATGCCCTAATACCCCCTATCAGGGCTTAGAGATGAATGACATATTTGATAAGTTGTGGAATGACGAGCATGAGGATTTCGATGCAAGTGATGATGAGGATGTAAACCTGGAGGAAGCTAAAAATTATACAGGGATTGGGAAGGAGAAAGAAAAGGAAGTGAAGAGGGCCTAAGGGTAGAAGACTGAACAAGCAATGACGCAGCCTAACACAACTACTCTAAAGTTGCGGGTGAATATATCATGTTTAGGATCCTTGTAGACATGCACATGGGCCATGAAAAAACCCAGAGTTGCCCAATGACAATAGTTGGAGGCCATAGAGGTGGAAGATTCCCCACCAACCAAAAGGTAGCACACAGATGCAGCTTCTGGAGAAGGTTCACAAGAGCTTACAATGAGCACATAGCCAGTGACAAGCTAGGGATCGCAATCATCTGCACCATAGGTATCTCTCACTCCCTCTTTCCTCACTTCACAATCTCTAGTTTTTTATGTTGTCTTTGCATCACCCATCACTTCAAGTGATGGCCCTTCATTCTTTACTATTGTTGCAATGGCCACAAGAGGATTCTCCCAATTCTCCCAAGTGGGACCATTTTCCTTTACTCCTTCATGGACCTTTCCACCTTTCGTCGGAGCCCAGTCCACATCTGCTATCGCTTCACCTTTTGCATCCACTACCACCACTGATACCCCTCTTGCTACTACTGTATCGACCCCTACTCAATTAGCCTAGTAGATGGAATTTTCCATGACTCCGCTACCGCCACCACACCTAATAAGTCCTCCCATTGGTTCACAGATAGGGCTTTGGCATATTCCCCCATTCTCCCCACTAATGATCTCTCTTCTAAGGAAGAAATCACCTAGAACCACTACCCTCTCATTCCCTTTTGCTCTTCTTCCTAGTGCACCCTTCGTAAGAGAGCTCATTAAGTCGCCAATAAACTTTTTGTTAGAGAGCGATAAAAAAACAAGTGTGGGCTATCAAGATCCAAAAGTAGAAGGCCAAGGATGCTAAAAAGCCAATAGAGGTAAAGGTGAAAACACTTTTCAATGAGGCTTAGCAATCATTGCATTTCGCAACCATGCATCCAACCATCATCAAACTGCAGGGAGAGATGCAACCTAAGGATTACAACATCTATGCTATGGGGATTGATCTGAGCATATCTCAGCTATAGGATAAGGTTGAGCTCATGGAGGAGACACAATGAATGGTGACCACCAACTTCCTCAAATCCAATTTCCAATTGAAGAAGAGGAAAGAAGAGCTCAAAAATGTTAAGGAGAGGATAGAGGTCCTACTAGTGAAGGACAAGGTAAGGGATACAAAATTTGCACACTTATCATAGCAAGCAGCGGTAGAGTAGGCTAGACTCCAAGAGGAACTCGCAAAGTTCCAAGCCCAAGATTCCAACCTGGTCACTGAGTTGTAGTAGAAAAAACAAGAATTATAGGATCAGTTAGCTCGAGCAAAAGAGGAGATGCAACGAAGGAATGAGGAGTTTCAGCATCAAAGAGCTTAATTAGAGAAAAAAATGTGGCAAAAGGACGTGAACCTTAAGGGCTAAAAGGCTCAATTTGAGAAGGAAATCTAGGAGGTAAGGCTTAACCTGGATATAGAATCTACAACTAGAAGCCAGGCCAAAGAAAAATGGCTTGCTAATTTGAGAAACCTGCAGGAGCAACTTTCCACTATGGACAAGAGGATTGTAGAACTGACGCAGGACGTCGGGTCAAGGGATGTTGAAATTAGCTTTTCGAAGAATCTTCCCCAACCCCCTGCTGCCCAATTGGACATCCTTCAAGTAGCCCAGGGACTATATATTTTGTACTAGGAAAAGGTCAAGGCCTTCTACCTAACTCTTCAACCAACGCTCCAATTCATAGTGGAGGCAACAAGTTTAGGCAAGGAAGTTCGTGGAACAATTGAGCGATTCCCATAATTCATCACAGAGAAGGTTCTTGAGGCAGGAAAATTGTTGGATAAGTTTTACACAGTGTTGAATGAGGACTTAGTGAGCGCGGGGATCAGAGACTGCAAATCAGCTGCCAAGACAATAAAGGATTTCATCCACTACCACACAGCCATCCTCCATGCTAGTAAGTGTGCTGTTGCACTAGGCCGAACTATGAATAACATTTGGGCGAAGTTCTCCCATCTAACTCAGATGGGCTTACCCTCCCCGATTCTTTCTGATGACTCGGTGGCCACAATGGAGTAGATTGTGACGAATATTGAAGAGAAGTAGCAAGACATATCCGAGTTTTAGTGCTTAAATGATCCTCCTACTATAAAGGATATTGAGGGCATCACTCATCAAATAGCGCAACTGCTCTTCCAACTCGAGTTTGAGGCTAGTATATCCATGAAGTTTCCATACAAAGAAGTGATCGATCTGCATGGAGCGAAAGAGAATCTGCACGACATATCAACACTATCCAAGGCCAACCAGCTACCTCTGTAAACCACTCTCTCCAAGCTCTAATTGCATCACCCAATAGATGGGACTCTGGTCTGCAAACCAGAAATTTTTGGGTTCCTCATTCCTCAGGTGAAACACCCTTGGTAGTCACCAAAAGCTATGGATATAAATTTCCTCGAGCTCCCTTCAGGTTATTCTTATTTTGCTAATTCCAACCCATGCCTTATATATTTGAATGTCCTCGGGCCTCTTTTTGATGAGCTTCGCCCACTACCGCCACATGTCTACTAGGTGCTCTTCATAGGTATTTCTTCCTTTGCTCTTCTTCTAGCCCCCACCATGCTTCCACATGTCAACACCGTGGGCACTTGAAGAATGCTTCCCTTCGCTTTTCAACTAGGCCTCGTCCACATTCCACATAGCATCTATCTACATTCACTTTTTGGAGGGCCCCATAGTCAACGCTAACTATGAAGACTTCTCCACGTGTCTTCCCCACGCGGGTTTTCATCACAAGGAAGGAGGAATGAACCATAGGCCCCGAATTATCGCCACGTGTCTCCTCTATAGGGATTTCATCAAAAGGAAGGAAGGAATGCGCAACGAGCCCCGCCATGTTGCCACATGTCCTAATTACCTCTGTGGATAAGCGACACATGTCTACACGAGGTTCTACTAGGACCACCGCCATCATTTGGACAGGATGCATATGGTTCAAAGGTGACCATGTTCCATGGCTTGAATCTTTTCAGTTGCAATGACCTAAGGAAATCATTACTCTTGATAAGGGAATATTTTTTGTACTCCAGGCTCGCCCGGCGGTGGGATTGTTTTCTATATATACTACTTCTTCCTTCTGAAGATGAGTTTGGAAGATACAAAAAAATGGAAAAGAAACCAATCCTTTTTGTATTGTTTTAGATTACTATATAAGACTCGTGCACATTGTGCCATTGTTTGAAATTTCTATTTTCTTAAGCTATTTGACAAAACATTATACTGTGCCATTATTGTACATTGAGTTGTTTATTTGCATAAATTCTATGATTTCAATATAAGTTTGTTGATTTAGACCATGTCTTTGACTCTTCTTTTTAGTAAATGTGTATAGGAGTTATTTTATGTTATTGGATAAATTATTTGGGTTTTCATCTTTGATTTATGTTATTCTGGGACTTAGTAGATTGTTGAACGGGCCCTTAAATCGCATCCAAAAGATAGATTTACGTGCCTACATCTACATCTTGGTGCATCACCTTAGTTAAAGATCTTTATTTTTTATATTTGCTTCCTTTTCCCATTCAAAAAGACCAATTATAGAAGAAGTTGACTTCTTTAAAAACCCGGAGGTCACTCAGTTTAGCCCAATTGATCACCCCATTAACTGAGTTTCCCATAAGGTTGTTACCTTGTTATTTTTTGGCATGAACACTATATATGGAAATATGATGTATGTTCTTAAATAAGATCACATGTAGTACTAAAATCATTTTACATAATAAATAAAATGCTCATATATATATATATATATATATATATATAAATTGTAGTGCCAAAAAATGTCATTGATAACATTTTCACACTTGTTTGGACCCTCCTTGTAAAATTGAGCCTAATGATGCCTTGACTTCGTGTTGTAATATGTTTAACATACTCGCATTAGGTCTTGGGACCTTGTGAACTAATGGACATGAATGGTACCTTGCTAAATTGTTGTGAAGTGTTGTAACACACTTTCACACTTTTTTGAGGTTTTATTAATTAATTACACCTAATAAATCTATTTTTAACCTTGATCCTACCTTATTTGGAGTGTTGTAAAGTGTTGGAACACACTTTCACACTTTTCTATGGTTATCATTAATAATTGGGCTTCTTTATGCTTTAATTGGCCTTATTTTGCATCCACAAGCCTTAATCAATGCATCTTTTCGAGGATATATTAATCCCGACACAAATCAACATCCAATCATAATTCATATGTTTTCAGCTTGTGTGGGCCAGATTTAGTGATCTGGGACTCATTCGCCACCTTGGGTGAATGAACTTCCCACCTAGTTTTTTGGGTCACAAACTTGTTTCACACCTTTCTAAGCATTTTTAAAAATGGTCCCAAAAATTATGCCTAATGAGACTCATTCGCCACCTTGGGTGAAAGAGTCCCATATGGCCCAAAATCAAAATTAATTCAAAATTTTAGCGGGATTTTATCCTCCTATATCTGATGTCGGCTTGTAGTGTTGTAATTTTGGGAATTCTTCCATAATTAAATATATTTAAATACAAGTTTCTTTCACTCATTTTCACCTAACAATCAACCAAGTGACCTATCAAGTTGAATGATTGTCTTTATAGCAAGTTTGAGTTCACAAGGGAATTCAAGCATTCACAAGAGCATTCAAGTGTCTTTAAGAGTATATTATCAAGCATTCTAGAGCATATAAATTCAAGCATCAAGCATCATGTCAAGGACTTCATGCATCATATTTTTTTTTGAGCTAACAATTGTGATGTAGGGTTTCATGATTCAAGCTAACATTTCATTCAAGATCTATCACCTTCAAGCAAGAGTCAAGATCTACATCCATTGGAGCCATCTCATACATGTTTGCATCCTCTTATTGCTAGAGTTTAGTGAGTTGCAACATCATATTTTGTTCATTCATCATTCTCTTTTCCTATTTCATTTCATTTCAAGGTTTGATTACCAAAATGAGGTTTGACCAAGGAAAACCCCTATCCACTAACAAAACAACATTTTTCCCTCTCTTTAGTGTGTGATTTACAGGTTTAGATTGAAGAAATATTGAAGAGAAAGATTGGATAAAGTTGTCAAAGTTCCTAAAGTTGTGAAAATTGTCATTAAGCATTGGAGAACATTGGAGAACACCTACAGGTTGATTTATAGAGATTTAGATCCAGGAACTTGAAGAAGCGGATTGAATAAACCTTAAAGAGTAGATTCAGATCCTAAAGTTCCAGAAAACCCTAACTAGACTAATTCGCCACTTCTAGCGAAGGAGTCCTAGTTTTGGTCAAAATTTAGATTTTTGCAAATTCAGATACCCATTTGCCAGATTCTTATTCCCACATAGAAACCCAGATTTTGGATTGATTCACCCAGCTTGGAAAATGAGTCCCACTCAACATTAAAGTTAATTTTTCCAACATTTCAGAGCTCCTTTCAGTCATCTCCAGGTTTCCAGGTGCACACATTCCATCTTACAATTTTTTGTTTTGTTTCATTTACATTTCTAGGTCATTTTGTAAGTTATTGCATCATATTAGGGTTTAGTGTTACATCTTGCATTGCATTTGTCTTTCCAAGCCCTAGCTTGGTGGTGAACCCCTCATTATTTTATATTCAACCCCTAGGACAACCCTATTGCAATATCTCTTTCTCCTTAGCATTGAGATCTCTAGGGTTTGTTCTTGAATAAGAGAGAGTGAAGATTGTCCTTGTAGGTCCTAAACCCTAGAAAAGTGACAATATTCCACCTTTCACACACACACATACACACAGATATATATATATATAGACTGTAGATCGTGAGTAGTACCTAGAGCTACTTTATGCTAGTACAACCTTGAGCTCACCTCTAAGCTCTACATTAGCCTCAACTACTATTGTATGATACTGCTAGAACTGATCTCTTTTGGCTTGCACCCTATCAAGCTCTACCCATAGGTATGTTTATGTTTCACCATTAGTAGGAGCTCAAGCTCTATCTAATCTCATCTCATCATATGTAGCTCTTAGCTCCTCATGCATAGCTCTTAGTCATGCTATATGCTCAAAAGCCTCTACATGTTCCATGCACTCTATGGTGGCCTATGCTCAACTCACACTAGCTAATGTAGCTAGACATTAGGAATCATCTCTGCTATCACTCAACCCATAAATTTGATCCAATCTCTAGCTCCACTGCAAATAAGAGAGAATCATTTTATTTCATTTTCATTTTTTCATTCTCAAAATAAGTAATGGAGAAATAATAGAAATGACATGTTAACAAATGGAGATGAAAGATAATGAGAATAATCATAGAGAAACATATGTGACAATATAGCATCACATTTCTCCTTTTCATTAATATACATCAATGTACAACTATATATCAAAAATTTGTGTAACCACCACTTCAACCACCTAGTAACTGTGCTCAATAATTAGATGTGGTTAACTCATGATAAAGGAGACATACAAAGTAAGAACATTAAACATACGAGGTAATATAATAATCCTTGAGAATAAATTATATGAACTTGTATCTAAGAAACCCCCATATAATCTAAAGTTAAGGTAGACTTTTGATTAGCACCAAGATATGCAAACATGCCAAGAACCCCCCTCATAGTCTAAACTCCAACAATTTACTAGTCTAAATACAAGTACTACGATACATAGCTAGTGTACTCAAAACTCTAAATTTTGCTTATGATGAAATCATTACATGTGATATATCTCCATACCTATAAGGAATCACACCCACTCAATTTTTTTCCCAATGAACCATGTTCCAAAAAGAGAAAAAAATAAATATATTGATGCTCATGAATAATCAAGAACCCCAAAATTGTGGTACATATGCATTATCTAAGAATGTGAACCCATCCTAGTTCTCAAAGCTCAAATTTAATAAATAAAAGAACATGTTGACATTAAAAATTGCTTCTCTAGTAAAAAAATGTGTATATCCTCAAATATGATGGCTCAAGTCCTATCACTAGCCATACCCCATAAAGGTGAATCTACACCATCCAATCATCGATGTAATCATTTCCTAGTCAAAGATGATCAATGCAAGGTTGACAATAAATGATTGACTCTCATGACTAGTACTAACTCCAAATCATGATGAACTAGCTCCATGCATAGCCATAAAAATGTCAAGCTCATCTCTCTTATATATAAAGTGTTCAAACCTCTAACAACTAAAAAGAATCATTAGGGGCCCAAGTAGACAAGTCAGCATTTCATATTCAATCAAGAATTAATAGTTATAAAAATCTTTGGTGACTCAAACAAGCATCAATATTATGAGTCAAATTCATAATTATCCTTAAATCAATAAATTAGGCACTACTCACACTCCAAAACTTAGAATCCACATATCCAAAACCCCTCAACAATAACTTATCCATAAAAAAATTAGGTACTTATTTACTAAAAAATATGAAACCTCAACAATCAACAAAACTTGTAATGTGACCTATGATTCTCCCCCTTGTTAAAGATGACAGTGGGGAATTTCTGCATATAACACCCTTAAAAGGGAAGAATGCTAAACCAAAAACTCTATATAGATAGATGGACAACTCGATAATACCCTTTCAAATTTTTCATTAAGCCACCCTTATAGGTTTTCAACATAACATAAATAGTGTATAAGCTATCCTACTATGTTTTCAACTTAAAACTCAAGTGCATAAAATGTGGACTTAATATTCCCTACTAAATAAAATATATATATCTCAACCTCCATAGCCTCAACATCCATGATATCAATGTAAAAACAACTCAAAGCAAAATACTAAACACAATCCAAATTGAACTCAACCAACAATAATTGAAAATCCAAATACATAATTTAATGAATTCTAAACTTAAACCACAATCAAACAGATAAAAAAAATTATATATTATAATTCCAATTACACCTTATTTATCTAATAAAAAAAATACTACAATCTAGAAATAGAATTAAACCACTTTTTTCTTCAACTTTGCATAATTTAAAATTTTTCTGTCACAAACAAAATAATCAAATTATCAATGTTTCAAAACCTTAAACAATCTATAATGAGTTTATCCCTTTCTTTGCTTGAAAGCATTAGTAAAGTGATATTTTAAAGCACTATACTTAGGGTGACCGCCCACCAAAAAGTTGATCACTCCTTAATAAACTAGCCCTATTCAAACATCTACTTTTTAATCAGCAAAACTCAACGGTACATGAAATCCACCATTTCTTTATAATAAAATGTCATGCAAATTATTTATCACGATCAATTGGCAGGCATGCAAATTATGTGTGAAATGCTGGTAGCACAGTTGACCGTTAATTGCAAGGCTTCAAAAACAACTTTGATAAGAATTTAAGGACCATATCCAGGCAACAGTTGCAGATGAAACAGTTGTATCAACAAAAACGGAATAGAGAGGAGTGTACAAGGCCCTTTTCCAATGCACCCACAAAGATGACAGAGAATACATATAATGACAGCCATTTGTATGAATGCAATAAAGTCGATGTATTCTGTGCACAAGCATTCATACCAATCTTGCAGGCGTGCATGTCATGAGACAGGCGCTGGGTCTGCAAAACTCTGTTTAATAACTACACTATGGAACAATCTACACGTTCCAGTCTTCTCTTAGTTTGAATTCCTTGAACGTCACAGAATTTTGCATGAAAATTGCATGCACGCCAGGCTCGCTGGAAAGCTGTTTCAAACTTTCTGGAATGAAAAAACAGTTATATGAGTTGGTGAGCGGCTTGTGAGTAGCAGTAGAGCCTTATCAGTGTCCGTGTTGTTAAGCGTGGAGAGTACAACGCCACACTCAAACCGGTAGAACTTATCTATCTTGTACATTGTAAACGCCTTTGGTTCAAGACATGCTTGTATGGTACACTAGTTTTTGTCAATAAGTGGACCATTCGATATCATGAGAGATGGGTTCTTGTTGAACCACTACTCATGAAACATGGGTCAATGAGTTTGACTCGAAACTACACGGTTGAATCCTGATAGCAATATCATAACATACGGGCTGTTCAATACCTTTTTGTGTCTGGATTTTTTTAATTAACTAAAAATCTATTTCTAGTCATATACTATTTATACTATTCATTGATCAACCTAAACATATATATGCCACCTTAAAATTTAGAATAAATAGAGTACATTTATTTAAATTCTATATAGAATCAATCTCGGATTGATATGGGATTAGGGGTTGACCCAAAACTTATTATAATTTCAATGTTTAATCCTTTCAGCTCAAGTTTTTTAAATAGGGGTTTTATTTTAAATAGTGGCAAAATTTTATCAGTTGATTAATGATTTATACCAATCAATTTAATTTTATCAAAGAGTCTTAAGGTAATGGGAATAAAAATATTAATAAATTTATCTTACAAAGTGGTTAAAAAAATGAACATTCCATATGAAAGAGGAAAATAAAAGCTAAATAAAAATGGGGTATGAGTGGGATCCATCAAGATTAAGTGTCAAAGTACCTATTTATTAAGCTGGTGTAGAATGAAAATAAAGATGAGCCTCCTATTATTTAAGTGCCAGATTTATAATCAAAAATATGATAGAGACACAAAGTTGCGGATAAATTTGACATCATAAAAAATATGTTAGTAAATTTATGAAAATAAAATCATAGACAAAGAGGAAAAATCAATGATAGAATGGAAAACTAATGAAGAATGTTTTCATGTTAATGATGCCTAGGAATATGATGAGAATATTGAAAAATAGGTTAAGCTTACTACATGTGAAACTTCACAATTCAAGCTAAATTTTGAACTATGATGGGAACATCATAAATATAAAAACTATTTGGTCAAGTGTTGATTTTTATATTTTGAATGGAGAGCATCACATGATAGCCTACCTAGAACCTAATATATCTTTTATAGGAATCTCCAACCTTTTTAACACACATTTTTTGATAAATAATGGGTGGGAATAAGAAAGTTGTTGGATTGGTAAGGTGGAAAAGCAAGATGAGTTCAAGAAAAACTAAAAAAGTAGGATTTTATTACATTATCTTTAGATGAAGTTACAACAATAGAATATCGTGCTTGCCAACCCCATATACTTTTTTTTCATTAATGAAGGAGAATGTAGCAACACATAATCTATTTGAAATGTTTTTAAATATTTAAATGAAAGTGGATATATAAATGACTAAATAATTACCAAAAATTTGGTGTGCATAGAGGTAGATAGAGCTTCAATGATGTAAGGTCAAGGGAAAATCTATTTGTATAAATCTAAAATCTTCTTGTTCGAGTCATACATTACTTAAATTCACTATATAGTCCACCAAATGAGCTTAAAATTCAAAATTACAAGTGATTTTTCTATTGTATCAAAAGTTGAAGATCTAGTCTACAAGCTCTAGTCATACTTTTTTAAGTCCCATTTTGTTTTTGAATTTCAATAATTTAAAAAGGGAATAACTATAAGAAATAAGGCATTTAAGGACGTTGGTTACAAATAGATCTACTTGCATGAACTAGTGCAAATATGATTTTTTGTAGAATATCAAATATTGATTGGAATAATGTATAAAAATTACCTCTCAATAGATAAATCTCCTAGCCTTTTATTAAGATTACACTATATAGAGATAATTCTAAATTAATCTACTAGTTTTTCATGTTGGAAGAAATCAAAATTCTTGTGAAAAAACACCAAAAATGAACTATATATTTTAGAATATACAAAGCCATGTAAAATGATATACAGAACCCTCAATAATTTATATCTATGAGATTAGTCATTCATAAGTCCAAAATATAATAGTTGGGTTCTTAATTAAAAATACACTCAATAGTATTATTTTTTCATAGTTTAATGAAAATGGAGAGTTATGTGTCAATACATAATTTTGTAGGGTGAGGCACACTTCCAAAGAAATACATAAATTACAGTGAAATATTTTGGTGATATCACTATATCTTTAAGTACTACTTTAAATAGTATTGCACAAGATCACTTTCCTTAAAGATAAGAGAGAAATCCCTCAGGATGAACTAAAATTATAAAAGGTTATAATCATATAGAGAAATCAATGATAGATTTATTTAAACTCATGGAGAGTCCCTTCCAGCATGGCTTGATAACAAATATTTGAGAACTCTTAAGTCAAAGAAAAATATTATATAATTCAATATCAAAATATTTCTCTTAGTTCATTTTTATCAAAAAACACTCTATATTTTTTTAAAAAAAACAAACTATCACAAGATTGATTGATTTTCATTTGCAAAAGAAGGTAGAGATAGAATCCCCATTTATAATATACTATAAATTATTTCACTTATATTTCTTTATAAGGTAATTACATTGAACAAGATAAGATAATAATATTTCTTTGATAAGATAAGAATATTGAAAAAAAAATATTTAAATCATAACATGTCATTTAATTATATCAAAGAAATATAATGTTTTTTACCAAGTATTACATTTTTTTATTGGAGTTCAAAACATCATATTACAAACGTCATAGTATAGATGTGCAATATAATATACAATAAATAATAAAATTTCACATGAAATCAAATGTAATGTCTCTAATAAATCAAGTCTTTGAAATCACAACTATAAGAGGGAGAGTATCACCCAAGTGTTTTTCCTTCAACCACAAACAGACGGTCCCCTACACACCTTCCAACTAGAAGTGGCCCTACCCTTCATGAGAGTAATAGATTCAGTAAATACCATGGTCACCATGTAATTTGAAAACTTGTGTTGTGTTCTAAATTACAATTATTTGTCATACAACTCTAGATACCACTTATCTAAGTATGATCTATCTAACTAATAGCAACAAAATAGACATTATGAATCAACAATATAAGTAGTTATTTTTCATTACTTTGGCCAAATATTTTACTATTAAATATACGTGTTTCAAAATGATAACATGTTTTGTATTTTCACACGCCTCTTTCTCAAATTGGTTAACAACAATTTAAATTTCTTTTCTAAATTTGAATACTATGAACATCAAACGTCTATTCACTCACTTGGGTGGGGTCTTACTCAAAAAAACAAGAATTTTACCTTTATTTTCTTCAAATTCTTTCTCTTTTCAAAATTTTATGTACAAATACATTCATGCATGCATCAATATATATTCCAATATCCTCACTGGATGGGGTGCTTAAAATATAACCCCAATCAATGCTTTGGGATTTGATGACCTATTATGATCTCATTTAAAAGAATTATAAATAATAAATCTCATTCGATCACTCCACTAATTACTTCTATCATAAAAAATATTAAAGTTTTATGATACAATAATACCAAAAATAATCAAATATAATTCTTAAACTCTTGGACCTATTTGGTCACATATCATTATGGTGTCCATGCATGCAAAAAGAATGATCTATTTGATCATGTCACTTATCATAGAATGAATGCAAAATAGTGAGCTATTCGGTCACTAAACATTTCACAGAATGCATGTAAACACAATGACCTATTCAGCCATGTTTTATTTCGCAAAATGCATGTAACACAGTGACCTATTCAACTACGATTTATTCCACTTAATGCATGTAATCATAGTGACCTATTTAACCACAATTTATTCCACATAATTCATGTAATCATAGTAACCTATATGATCTTTCATCATCATCATCATCATCATCATAAAAACAAATACAAATCACACCTACACAAACCTAAAATCTAAAACATAAAAACAAATACAAAAATTTATTCTTCCATTATTTGAAAATGTTTGTTTTTTTTAATTCAAGAAAGAATTTTTACCATTCATTAACACTGATGTTTCCTTTTTTGTGTAGTGGGCCAACTTGAAAAGTGATAGCGGGACGCTTGTCTTGACGAGAAGCTTGATAACAGTCATGACCCATGACAATCACAGCTCAATGAGTTTGACTCGAAACTACACGGTTTAATCCTGATAGCAATATCATAATCACAGCTCAATCAAGCTCATCCTACTGCTTTTGCTAATTTGCATTTAAAAAAATTATATGTTGGGGGGACATGATTGACAATGGTCTTCTGGTTGGTATGGATGTCACTCATGCAAAGATATAACTCAAGAATGCATAACAAGCAGTCCCATTTCTCGTGGTTTAACAGAAGTTTACTGTTCCTGCAACTGTCACAACGCATAGTTGTCAAAACCCAACTGGGTCATTAAGTGGCCATCAGTCACATTCAATACTCACATTTTCCTTCACGATGATGTTATTAAGATGAACTATCGGCATTTTGTTGGTTGTTTCAGATTCCTGTAAGTGAAAAGGACAAAGAATCCTTTAACTTTGTGGATGAAAAGATATTTGGTACATCTGCTGATTATTTCTGATAATTGTAATGACAATATATATACGCTGGCTGTGACACTTCACCTAAAAGAATTTGTCACATGATTTTTTGCAGACAAAATCTAAGTTTGTGACAAGAACGCCCATCGTGTGATGTGAATTGTGATCTAAATAAAGCAATTGGTTTTGATAATTGCTAGTATTTCTAATAAACTAATTGAATAATTTCTTAGTTGTATTTGTCATAAAGAAATCTTATGATTTCTATACTGGTTTTCCAAATTGATCTTCCTAAGCATACGTTTCTCCACAAATTTACAAATAGAATTCATTATTGGCAGTCTTGCAATTGGACTTAAGGCAGAATCCTCAAAAACATTATAAATAGATTTAACTATTTTGCAGTTTTGTTATTTAACGTGATTCCTAAAAAATGAAAGCATAACTCCTCCATACAATCTTTACCTTCACATTTTAAAGCCTATTTGTAATGGTGTCTACTTCATTAGATAGAATAAGTGCATAAATGGACATGGACGTAGCTTAGACAGAAAAGCCCATCCAACAAGTCTGAAAGTTTCGCCATCTTTTCCATTTTCAGAGGAGATGAAAAAATAGAAGCTCCTGCAACAAGTCAAAGTTTAATCATCACGAAAGACAGGGCCATTGTAACAAAGTCAAAAAGTTTTACTGTCTATTTCAATATCAAACTAAATTTCATTTGTTTTTTAATATTGCTCACGAGTCGCCATACTTAAATTTTGTTAGCTTAATTGATTACAATGGTCAAGGATTTTGGAAGACAATACTCAAGTATAGATCTAGAAAGATATGGGGTTAGCTTTACGCTTAAATTTTTGTTGATAAAAATGAGATACTTATTTATCACTTTTACATCTTTTAGTTATATTTCAGTCTATTATTTATTTATTGATTTTTATAAGCTCCACACATTCTTATGGATGTCTTAATCTCTTTATTCTCAAGTTCAAAGAATGAGAACCCTAGTTTTCCATTAAAGCTCACTTCAATACATTATCTCCTCAATTACTTAAAACATTGAATAGATCATGATTTTCCCTCCAGAAGCTCGCCATAGACTTATAATGAACACACTAATAAAGAAAGTGATTCACAAGTTCCCACTCCTTTCAACAATATAGTGGATGCCATTTTTTAATTCAAATCTAGATTCATAGTTAGTTTCTTCTTAATAGGAGTGCAAACTAGACATGACTTTATAAATGGGAAAAAAATAAACTAATAAAGTAAAAGAAGAACAGTTGAATCCATTCAAGGGTTTGTGAAAGGGTACATATCATATATGTTCCACTCTTCTAAGCATGCCCAAGATATGTTTCAATATGGCACTTGTGTGATATGTGGGTAAATAAGTTATTTAAATCTAATTGCTTCTGGATTGTGGAAATATAATTACATTGATAAATAAGTTATTTTCAACCTTAGAACTTTGGTTTTCATCCAAAAGGTTCATTCAAGTCCAAATATCTATTGTGGATTGAATTTCCTTGTTTAAACTAGGCATTATGTCCCTTCCTTTATGACATTGTTTGCTAGGGAGAGCGATCTTGGTACAAAAATAATAACAAAAAAATTACAACCCTTAGGGTTTTCACTTGGGGCTTGTGTTGAGATTGACCTAACCTAATTGTGCTCTCTCAATTCATCAAGCTCTTTGTCCCTAGCTTCAAGTTTGTTTATCCAATCAACTATTTAAAAAAAATCCAATGTCTATTTCTATTATTACAAGGAAGGACATCTCATTCATGACTATCTAATTTAAAAAACCTCATCTCATGCCCCTCCTCTCAAGGGTCTAAACCTAACCCTGCACCTTGTACTAAAGGCCCTCTTCCTTCCCCCTTCCACAATCCCTTGCTCACTCTTTGAACCTTAAATCCCCTTCTCTTAGCAATCCCAAATCTCTTAAACCTACCCTAAGACTATAAAATCCCACTTTCCCCTCTAACAAGTATGCCTTCATCACCTCTAGGTTCCCCTCTCTCATATCCTTAAATAATGATGTAGGTGATACCACAAAAGTGTGTCCCACTTGTGGGACAAGGCATAAAAATGAGTTTTGGAAGGAAAAAATATTTGAACACCTTCAAATGAAGTCCTTCGTTCAAAGGTAAAATGTCTACCTATGAAGGAGGGGATTCGCTACTCCCAAATCCCATGAAAAATAGGGTCTAAAGGGAGTGAATAGCCCTCGGTCACCTCAATGTACAAATCTCAAGTGATGGAGGTACAAGATAAAAGAGATTCCAAAAATGTATTTGAAGAAGAGTCTCTAATATGCTTTTGGATGAAGGATTTAAGGGACTAAAGAGCATATTACATAGGTATCTGGAACAAGTCGGCTAGCTCTCAGCAAAAGGATGCTAGTGTGGGACTTAAACGACAATGTGACATATTGCCATATCAGGGATGCACTAGTGTCTTGTACGGATAGAGTTAGACTTGTTAACAAAAGCTCACAGAGTTTGCTATCTACCCAGAATCCAAAGTTTGACTATTTTACTAAGTTGACAAAAAGCTAAAAATGAAAGGAAATGACAATAAGAAGAGTAATTTATGAATCTAGACTAAACCAGTCAAACTAAAAAAGGTAAGATACTAACTAATGGAAGGTCATGTGCTACGAAGCCTCCCACAAAGCTCTACACGAACAACTGACACACGAGGAAGACAAGGAAAAAAATTGGGGTTGTTTCGAGGCTTGCCTCAGTCAAACCCATGTTTTGGTGTTTCCACCTCGATGAACAACTAGATAGATAGAAAAAATAGATAAGAAATATAATAAATTAGACGAGACAATGATAAAGAAAAACCTGACTATAGAGGAAAACTCGTATCACAAGATAAATAGACAAGACAAGTGTTTTAACAAATAGAGAAGACAAGATAGTGCAACAAGAGAGCATTACCAATAGTTTGTGGCTCCCTCTTGGATTGAGAAACAATACATTGAATGCTTGCAAGATCCTTGGTTGTTGATGAGTTGTGAATCCAGTGGAGCTTCACCATAGAGAAGAGATGAAGAGAAGAGAGAGAAATTCAGAGAGCAAAATGATAAGAATGAATGAGAATGAAGGTGAAAGAGATATTTTTGTGAGGTTTCATGGGTGAGAAGATCCGTTACTGCACCCACAATTCTATCACGATGACACATGTCATGGGAAAATTTTGCGAGATTCCCCCATTTAAACTTGAAAATTTTGGGGACACTACTGTGGTGCATGGACATCTCTGCATTGCACATAGGCATCCAACTCACAAATTTGCAAGAAATGAGGAGGTAGACTACTAACGTTTCATCATTCTCCCTTATGGAGTTGAAATCATGAATTTCGGAGTCATAACCTAGATCTTGTCATAAATGTGGCTAGGCTCCATAAATGCAGTGAGCCAAATGTGCAAGTGTGAAATTTCCATGAGGTGCAATTTTATGATAGTACATTTTGCCTCTACTTTAGTGAGCTAATTTTTTGGAGAAGAATCAACCACACTAAAGTAGAAAAGAAAACATTAGTGCAAGAAGAAAATTTTGAAAATTTTATAAATTTACATGCAAAAAGGATATTGTAGAGGCCACAGAGGTCAAGTAGGTGGATAGTGACGACGCCCATAGTGTTTGAGACCAAAGAGAAACTACAATTCCAGACGTGAAGTTTCATTTTGTAAAACTCAAATTTAAGTCAGTTCAAAAATTGGAAGAAGCTACAATGGTGAGAGGAATTCTTAAGAAAAATTTGGTGGTTCAAAAGATAAATATGATGAAGAGGTGATTATATGCCCACTCCTCTCTTTTTCCCCCTACTAGGTGTTATCATGAGGGATTGCACCCGAATGCAAAGCTGTAAAGCTCAACAATCCCGTGTAACATGGAAACACTTTCTAGCCTATGGGATGCTCATAATGAAAGTGAATCTCCAGATTATAGGTTGGTTCCCTTATGGTTTTCTAATGAATGAATAATTTCTAGTAGGGAAAAGGGAAGAAAAGCTCTAAAATGAATGCATAAATTAAAAATTTGAACTATGGCACGATGCACCTAAGTGATAAAATGAGCAATTGATATCACAACTATCTCTCATAAAATATGTTTTCACAACTCAAACTGGATAGCTTAAACATGTAAATGTTTCACAAAGAGGCCCGAGAACCTATCCTTTATGAAGGAAAATGA
This sequence comes from Sequoia sempervirens, assembly GCA_007258455.2. Taxonomy (NCBI): domain Eukaryota; kingdom Viridiplantae; phylum Streptophyta; class Pinopsida; order Cupressales; family Cupressaceae; genus Sequoia; species Sequoia sempervirens. Next base: position 428,590,941 of record VDFB02353493.1, read on the forward strand.
TATTTTCACAACTTCAAGGGGAAGGTTAATTTATGGCACAATTAATGACCTGTGGCTAAACTGCTATTTGTGCACATGCATCCATTAATGAGACATAAATTTAAAGGTTTTGATTTAAAACACATTAAACTTGCATCCAAATCACTAACATAAATAAAACACTTGAATTTGAGAACTTGGTAAACACCTAATTGTAATAAGAAATTGAAGGAAAATTTGCAAGCGACAATACTTCATAACCTATAAAAGCTGCTAAATATATTAAACTGTAAATAAAAACTGAGTTGCAAGATAGTCTCTTTGTGGAATGCAAAGGCAGAAAACAAGAACTAAGAAAAAGACTAAGTTTTTTCTCAATATATACAAAAGATGATAACCCAATGTGCCAAGAGGTGGAATTGAAAGCCAACTGAGAGTGAAAAATATCTCAAAAATATCCTCTCACAAGCAAAGAAGAAAATCCTTGAAAAAAGGGCCCACAACTGAAGTAAACTGAACACCGAATGCTGCAAAATCCTCCCCATGTTACATACATGATCGAAACAACTCCAAAACTAATGTGAAACTGCACCTATGTCACAAAAATCTCCACCATTTACTCCATTTAATCTTTGCATGATTAGTTGACTTCACTTGTATTTCTTGCATGATCTTGGGAAAAAGAGAACTATTTGGTTAAATATTAAAGATAATCAATTTGATTATTTTAATATTCGATATGTAATAGTCCTCCTCTTAATACATTACATATTAAATATTAAGGTTTAATTCTACATTTAATATTTAAATACATTGTTGATTTTTTTTAAAATCATGCAAATAAAACAAGCAACTACTTCTCCAATTGAGTGCATGCAATAATATCACACTCTAAATGATGATCTTGAACTTGATTTACAAGTTCACCTTCAAAACACACGGGCTTCCTTTGTTCACTAGGTCAATTGACTTAATAAGTCAAGACCATGGGCAATAAAATGAAATGATTTTATTAAAAACATATAAGTCAAAATTGCCCAACATTTGAATTAGGGCTTTTGAGTAAAAGTCATGGATCAAACCCTAAAACTTGATCATTATTCACTTTGCAAATCTAGAAGTGCCGCCATGTTGTTGGGGTTTGAGCTCAAACCTCTGTATTCTCCTGCTTCTAATGATTTGGAGGAAACTCCTGAATCATTTCATAAGGAAAAATGCAGAGGTAAGATGTCGTGTCTCACTCTTGAATGTAGGCATCCATTTTTGTGGTATATTGGCCCTCCAGGCTGCAGCTATGATTGGTTTTCTGATGCATTTTTCTATGTTCATTCTCTCTGTGATATTTCCTCATCTCCTTGGCCACCATTGAGAGCCTTCGAAAGCTTTTGCACTGTGGGAGAATGTATTTTCTATGAACAAGCCTGCACACTTTGAGGGCATTCATCTTATGAGAAATCAACAGGGAACCTAACGTAAGGCCTCAATTCATTGATTCTTTCATTATTTTGAGGGTTTCAACCTTTCACTTGCACAAGTTGTGGGCTTTGATTCTTGCAAAAATCTGAGTTCAAAACCCATATCATAGTGTACAGGTTGCGGCCTTACTATTGCAAAAATCTGGGTTTTGAGGATTTCGTGCTATTCTCATATGCTATAAGAAACAAAATCTGAGTATTCTCCTTTATTCTTAGCTTAATCAAGGATTCCAAGATATTATCATAGTCTTGTTGCGTGCAATCCTTTAACCGTTATACAAGACTTTATCATTTGTTCCTTCACCTTCATTGCACTTTGAGTTTGCTTTGCATAATGTCTAGATTCTCCTACCAATATGAAGCTTTGTTCTTTGAGATCTTGAGCCTCATTGCATGTAATTTCTAGATAAAATTTGTTCAAAGTAAGATGATTCATGATATAAAGACACATTGCTATCACTTCTAGCAAGATTGTAAACCTTAATATCTTATGCTTCCATGCTTTTATACAATGAATTTTTAGGTTATGAACTCCTTCATGATCATAATATTTCCCCTCTATATTATTCTCTAAGTCATGATTGTTGTCCTTCAATATTATGATATCAATGTTCATGTGTTTGGTTTTCTTGATGATAGCTTACTTTACCCTGTGAAAGATGTATGGAAATTGAACATTGAGCTTTTAACTATTTTAGAAATGGTGTTGTCCTTAAGCAAAAATACTTGCTTTCTCTCATATTTTTGCATGCAAATATATATTGACCTCCATATGTGTAGGCTTATTCTTGAAATTGAGTGGTTATTCATTTCTTCTTATTGCTGCTCCATTCTTGAAAGGCACCTTGTTATGTATGTCGGTTCACTAGATCACACTCATGACAATGCACTCTTTGTGATTATTCATATGATAAATTGATCATTTATGATTTTTAACTCATTGCATTCTTGGATTTGACTATCCTAAATGATCGATTGCTTGAGCTCTTATAGAACTTTATGATTTACTCCTTTAGATGTATATTTCCTTTTGAGCAATTATGAATGTGTTTTCTTCTCAAACCCCTTTTGAATGATAAGGGGTAGCATGTTGGGCTCAACCCTTGTGGGAGCCACATTTTACACCACATCCTAAAATGTGTAAAATGTTGAACATGATAAACCAGGAATGAAAAATGTACCTTTACTTGCATAGTGAACAAACATGCTAGATAAAAATAGTGAAATTCAATGTTCTTATGATGATTTGCTTTGGATATCTTGAATATAGCTGTTCATCTTGCTTTTATTGATCAGCTATAAGATAGCAAGCATCTACTTGATTAGAAATGCATGAGATTTGTATGGAACCCTAATCTCTAACATCTCTTTTCCACCCTTGTGGATTTATCTCTTGGAGCATCAACTGGACAACTCAACGATGTTGGCACAATCTTCAACAATGAGATTCATCATTCACCAAGCAATGACGGGTCCCATATCTTATTTTTTGCATTTATTTTCTTGTACCTTCTTGCTATTTTATATCTATTCAGATTCGGTTACTCCCACAGCTTGTGTGGGACTTCAAAAACATTGCTTTTGAATATATCAGTTATTTCATATCATATAATTACGGGTCACCTTAGAATAGTGGTTTACACTTTCTAAGAGGAAGGAAAATTCAACTTTTTTCCATTCCTCATATCAAATGGGTTCGGCCGAACCCAATGGTTCTACCGAACCATTTTATTGGTTTGGTCGAACCATAGGGTTCGGCCGAACCCATGGTTCGGCTGAACCAACTGATGCACCAATTAAAAAATAATATTAAAGGGGTTCGTTCGAACCCAGGTTCAGCCGAACCCACTTCAATATGACTAAAATTCGGATGCACCGATTTAAATTCTTTTTTTTTATTCCATGTGTTGGTAGTTTGGCCGAACAAGAGTTCGATCAAACCCCTGTTCAACCGAACCTTTCTAGGATGTTCGACCGAACACTTGTTCAGCCGAACCCCTCTTTTTTCATCCTTGCTTCCTAAGGCACCAGAATTGTTGAAAATTTTGTGTTTCGAAGCTCGATTTGAGAATGAAAATGGATGAGATCTCAAAAACCCAACTAATATTGAGTTCCCCTCAAAACGATCTATCCAACAAATATAATTTTAGTATGTTTTGATTATATTATCTATCTGTTTTTTAAGTTTTATTAAATATAGGTTTTTCACTGAAAACAAAACTCTCTGTTCTGCACAAGTGGAAAAATAGAAGATTATCAAAAAAAAAATTAAAAATATTAGTGCACCAGATATTGGAGTTCTTGATCCAACAAAAAAAAAAAAAGAATTTCAATACATACAATAAAAGTTATGCGTTATACGGTCGTGTTATGTCTGAATTGTAATTGATTTTACTTTGAAACTTGATTAAAAAAAATATTCAATAAAAAACTATCTAACCAAGTGGAAGCACTAGATATCAGAGTTACAAATCTAAATTTGAAAGAATTGGAATTTTATCTTTCAAGGAAAAAAGTTATGCATTATACGGTGCACTTTTTAAAAATGTTGTTTTTTGAAAAACCAATTTTCGTGGGAGATGGAAAAAGAAGTGCAATCTGATTCCAAAAAAATTGAAAAAAATATTTTTAGAATCTACAGACAAAATATGACAAGACTCTAGTTTGCATCATCTTCAAATTCCTTACGATTTAATCGCTATAGGTGCCCGAATGTGGAGATTGTGTTTAAAAAAAATATATCAGTGTCCAGTTTGGCCAAAAATTGTAAACCACTATTGTGGGATCACCCTTACTTGTGTATTTTCATTTTTGAATCACTACATAATATGAAATAACCAAATGAAATATTTGCTCGGTATATTTTTTGTTATCATGAATAATAGCAACAAGATACTTGAAACATTAACTGCAAAAAAAGTTTAGCTTCAGAACTTGATAAATCTTTGAATGTTTGGTTTTCTTATCTGATTTTCTCAAGTGTCAAAAATTTCTCACCCTAATTGAATAACTGCCTGATAAAACTTTACTAATTTAGCTGGTAGCTAAAAATTAGTAACACTAGGCAAGGTGAAAATAGGAAGGATGAAATAATCACATCCATAAAAAAAATGGGCCAAAAATGACCTATATATACCTGAGTGGGCCCCTAGAAGGGTCATTTTCACTATTCACAATGAGGAGTTTGTTGAATTTTGTGAGAGAAAATCCCACAAAATGCCTCATAGACCAGACTACATAGCCCTGAAGATCAAGTAGCTCCACATAGTTGTGGCCAAGGAGGTGAGGTTGACAAGGTATGAGGAATCCAACCCCACTTCATGTTTTTAGTGCATTTTTTAGCTTTTTATTTTCCTGGAGTAACAAAAGTATCTAGACGATGTGGAGGCATCTAATTGGCATGTTTTCATCCAAACAATGCATCAACATTCTCTGGTCATGCTGGTGTCTTCCCTACATGTTGTCATTAGTAGCATTCGACCTCGAATGCTGGCATGTTGCGTAGACATCTATGTGGTACACCTCCATCCCAAAGGCTTACTTAGAATTTTTTTATATAGAGATAGAAAATTTCTTGCTTATGATGTGGATGGATTTGACATGAATGTTATTTACATTATAGGAGTGGTCGTAGATTGAGAAGCGTGGGGGCAGCCATGTTCTGACTATGTTTCCAAATCAGAGGGAACAGATGCACCTAGAGGATGAGGATATACTGCGGCATGTGGGCCTATGGTGGGCCTACATGATTCCTAAGATGTGATATCATCTTCCCATGCTCATGGACCACTGGAATGTAAACACCTCCTCCTTCCATCTTTCATCTCCCAGAGAGATGACTATCACATTGGAGGACATGAATCAGATCACCAAACTACACATCCATGGATAGTGGGTGGCATATGATGAAATGGGGATGGCATGAGAGGCCCTAGAGAGAAATTAGTACTATGCCAGGTGGGTAGAGCCAAGAGATACCACCGGCCACATCTACATGCAGTGGTTGGAGCAAGGGCAAGTGGCCATTCCAATCATCCAAAGAGTGATGGCCGTCACAGTCACCCTCTGAGTCGCGATGGATGGGTGAGGCTCTCACCTACATGGTGGCCCCGTCCATTGCATCCAAGAGATGGAGGAGCACCAAGTTGTCTATGCCCAAGGTTGGAGCATGCTTGCTCACCTATACCAAGACCTTGGGCATTACATCTGTTATGAGCTTTTAGTCTTAAAATTTGCACACTCCTATAGGTGTGGGTGTTCACACATATCAAATGCACCCAACTAATTGGTTTTCCCTGGGGCATAGCACTTGGTACACTGATGGCTCACGTGTACCCATTGATGCATGATTGAAGATATGGAGAGCTTAGTTTTTGGCAGCTATAGTTTTATTGTTTACATGCGCACAATGTTAGATGGTGTCCCTATAGGAGGATGATTTGGCCCACTCATAGGCAGCAACTACGCCATATATAGTGTGATTGACTCTTGGCGAGGTGATTAGATCATATTATAGTTTTGTATCACTACATCATTAGGTCACCCAACTGTTTAGGCAAGTACCGACAATCCCTCTAATTCCTCCCACATACATCTAATTGATGAGGAGCACCACTCGGGCAGATCTGACCATTACAAACATCATTATTAGTGACAATGAGTTAGATAATGATAACCAGCCTCCCATCTTATCAATCGATGATGTCGACTTCACTCATGGTTTTAGAGCATGATGGGTGACGGCTGACCCAACCCTGATTTTCTCCGCACATGCCCCAATGGGCAATGTCGATGCATAGGGGTTGGGAGGGGAGGATTGTGGAAGCGATGGTGGTGGGGACAGTGAGGCAATAGTGGGTAGAGCAATAGAGAGGCTAAGACAATGGGGAGAGTATCATCACCTCCACTAATAGTTCTAGTCTCATCAATGCCACCTTCGGTGATTGTCATCCCTCTCACGGCGATAGTAGTAGAAGGAGAAGGACCTAGCATTGCACCTCCACCTAACCCACACTAGCAAGCTGGGGACCCAAGTACGAGAGTGGTTTATGTTATTTCCTTCCAATATTTTTTCATTTCAATTTATCTCATATGTATACACATGTTTTTATATGATTCAATACTGATAGCATCTACTTCTCCATGGTTGTAGTCAACACAAAGGAGTGGATCACCTTCATTGGGTGATACATTTTTTAGGTTGCCTCAGTCATGTCTATTTAGGGGAGTGTCTTGGACACGTACAAGCTAGCTTCAATGGGGCGTCATGCCCATCTTTTAGAGCTTGTTGCATTTCTAAGGATTTCCTATGAGGAGGAACGCATGGAGACAATATAGAGGGCCACTAACCTTGCCACTGTGACCAGGCAACAAGATTAGTGTTCAATGGAGCTTTACACTATGCTAGTCAAGTGAGACTAGGTTGTGATGTGGGGAGAGAGTTTCGAGAGGGCATGTGACACTTGTAGAGCCAACTCGATGACCTCAACGAGAAAGTAGCAATGGTGAGGTCGGTAGCTAATTCCCAGGTGTAGCAGCTTCAGGAGGAGTTGTGGTAGGCCTATCAGTAGGAGTCCCAACTTTTGGATGAGGTGATCAAGTTGTGAGGAGAGGTCTGAGGACTGTAGCTGAGTATGTCAGTGTCATGATCACATTGTTTGTGGTCCATGGCATCATTTCAACCTCTACCTCTACCACTGCCACCGCTAGAGGGCTTAGGGATCCATACATCAAGGGTCTATAGGCCCATTTTGCACATGCCAAATTTTATATATGGATCATATTGTTTTGTATAGAATTATTTTGATGTACAGACACATATATATATAGTCACCATATTTTGATACAATGGTCTGATACATGTACATGACATTTTGATATATATGAGACTATTGTGCAACATCATGGTGTTCTTTTATGTGTATGTTTACTTTCATGTATGGTTATGTGATAGATTCATGTTCATGGATGTATGTTTAAATTGCATGCTATCATGATCTAATAAACACACATTGGATGCATGTTAATTAAATACAATGATGATCTAATTGCCTAACCAAAAGACTTAATTAAGTACAATGCACAGATACATAACATAATAAAACACATGTATATATAAATCCTAATTAAAGAAATTAATTACATACACATGTTCACAAATCATGTAAACACAAAATACAAAGATAATGTGTTAATGAAGGAGTTCCATAGCATAACAAACTGCAATCCTTTAGTGATGAGCACTATGCGTATGCCACATAGACACTATGCATAGTATCAACGTAGATGCATTGGATTGACTGGTTCTTTAGGAGGTGTTCCATCCATAGACGACTGTCCTTACATAGTAGAACCATATGTGGAGATGATTATGTAAGGTTTTAACCAATTAGGGATAAACTTCCCCTTTTCATCAAGTGACTCATTTACATTCCTCTGATTCTCGTAGAGAATGAGATCATCTACCTTGAAATCTCAAGAAATAACACCTTGCTTATATTGTTTAGAAATAAATTGTTGGTAAGCTTGGAGGTGTTTGAAGGCCTACAATCGGCACTCATCGAGCAACTCAAGCTAACACAAATGATCATCATAGTAAGTTTCATCATTAATCAACACTTAAGGGAAACTCTCAAAGATGGAATTTCCAACTCTAAAGGCATGATAGCCTCGACACCATACACAAGGTTGTGCAGGGTTGTACTAGTTGTATAGGAGTGAATTTGCACCCCTCTTGCAAATTCCCCTTTTACATTCCCCCACCTTCGAAAATAAAATTCAACTAAGAAATTCCACATCACCTATTTGCAATGCATCCACTTGGTGCCTATCTTCAGTGAGGGAATTTCTATCGAGGATGTGCACATGGCGCGTAGACATCTGCGCGACTTGTTGACATCCCTGAAAGATTCCTGCTCTTGTAACTCACAGAGACATTACATTCTCCATTGGCGATGAAGCATAACGCCTCTGCGCCTTCTAGCTGACCAGAAAACAACTCTTTCCCTCCCATTTAAATCTTCAAATTCATCTTATATTCATTCCATCTTCTACAATCTCTTTGACAATTCTACACACCAGCTTGATCTCTTGAGCATTTCTTGAACAATTCACACATCTTCTTCACATCTTGCTGCACTTTTTTCCACCATTGGAGTTGTAACTTTTTGTCTTGAGGGATTGCTTCTTCGTTGTTGTGACAGCGTAGACCTTACCAAGTTTGCATCCTCCTCTACATGCTTGAGGGCACTTTGATTGACGTGATATTGTCTCTTGATTTACGTAGCATAGTGTTGTTGTTGCAAGAATGAATGTGTTTTCATTGATGTCAACTGGTCAATTGGTTATCAACTAGTTGTTGTTGTCATTGATGTCATGAATGCAAGTTATTGGTTGTATATGTCGAGGATATTAAGAAAATTGTATTGAAGGAAGATTGCAAGTGTTCAATGGTTCCTCCGAGATTTTCTTCTATGTGTGTGTGGTTCAGATATGTTGGTCATGGTTGTTGGAAGCTATCATATCCCAATTTTGGCTTATGATTCATTGCACAGTGTGAGTTATGTTCACCAGTTGTGAACTATGGTTTTTTGTGCTTCTGGCTGAGGTTCGGGAGAAATGTTGTTGGTTCAGATTTATCTTTGGTTAAGTCTTAGACTTGTAGTTCTAGAGTTAAGTTGTTATGATCATGTTGAATATAATTTTGGTATCTAGAAGTATTGTGCTTAATTGTTCTATTTGTTTTATACTGGTTTGGTTGACCTTGTGTTGAAAACTACCTTCAAAATTGATGAAGTGTGTTGGGACTATTTGGGTCCTCATGAAACATGTTTTTAGGTCACCCCCATTCTAATTCCAACCTAGGATGTTTTGGCATCGACCTAATTTTAATTTAATGATGGATGACCAACTTTGGATATGTTTCAAAGTTGAAGATGGTATAAATACATGATGAGTGAGTGGTGAAAGCATAATAGAGAGATAGTACAAACAACATCTTGGAAAAGAATATGATGAGACATATGCACTAGTTTCAAGGCTAGAAATAGTTTAGGCAGTCATAGCAATTGCAGCCCAGCAAAATTGGAAGGTGTTTCAAATGGACATGAAGTTAGCCTTCTTGAATGGAGTGTTGAAAGAGGAGGTGTATGTGGAGTAGCCACCTGGCTATGAAGTCCTAAAACAAGAGGATAAAGTATATAGGCTCCAAAAATATCTCTATGGGTTGAAACAAGCACCTCGGGCATGGTACAATAGAATAGACTCACATTTGGTGAGCAATGGCTTCAAAAAAAGCAGCAATGAGCCCACACTTTACATCAAAGTAGCACAAGGTGATATTTTAATTGTTATTTTGTATGTAGATGATCTAATTTTTACTGGAAACAGTGATAGCTTCATTATTGATTTCAAAGAGGTAATGAAGAATGAGTTTGAGATGATAGATTTAGGTTTGTTGAAATATTTTCTTGGTATTGAAGTTCAAGAAATACAGCATGACATATTAATTTCACAAACTAACTATGCCAAATAGATTTTGAGGAGGTTTAAAATGGAAAACAACAAACCTACACCAACACCAATAGGTATAAAACTAAGCAAAGAGGATATCAGCAATGAAGTGAACCCAACCCTCTACAAAAGCATCATTGGAAGTTTGATGTATTTGACATCTACTAGGCCTAATTTAATGTATGTAGTAAGTTTGATTCCTAGGTTCGTGAAGAAACCTAAGGACACACATTGGCAAGTAGGAAAGAGGATTTTGAGATATGCGAATGGAACAACAGGTTATGGCATTTTTTGTACTATATCTAATGAGTTTAAGTTGGTTTTTTTCACAGATAGTGATTGGGCAGGAAATGTAGATGATAGGAAGAGCACATCAGGATATGTATTCCACATGGGTTGAGGTGAATATCATGAGCATCAAAGAAGCGGCACATTGTCTCCCTCTCCATAGAAAAAACTGAGTATATTGCAACAAACATAGCAACATGTTAGGCTATTTGGTTGAGAAAAATCCTTACAGATTTGAAGGAATAGCAAGAAGACAGGATAGTAATTCATTGTGACAATGTTTCCTTAATAGCCTTGAAAAAGAATCCAAACTTCCATGGACACAAAAAGAACATTGAGATCTGTTATCACTTCATAAAGGAGTTGGTAGAATAAGGTGAGATTGAGTTACAATATTGCATATCTAAGCAATAGCTAGCTAACATATTCACTAAGATATTTCCAAAAGATAGTCTTGAATGCCTAGGAGAAAGGCTTGGCATTGTAGATAGCTTCAGAGATCAGCTTTGAAAGAGAATTGCAAAATGATATTTGAATTTGGATTAAGGGTGGGTGTTGGAAATATTTAATCCTCGGTTAGAGGATTTTTTTTCCCCCTTGGTAGTTTTGGAGTTCTCCTCAAACCACCCCACATAAATTTGTAGCATGTTTGACATGCCAGAAATTAATATGGTAGGTAAGTTTAAAATTTGAATTTTGAGAGCTCATTTTTGAGCTTGCAAAAACAACACAAGACAAAAGGAAGGTTACCGTAAGTTTTTAGAGAGTTAGTTTTTTTTAGGATTGGAAGAACTTGTAGCAGTAGAAGGAGAATGTGCAGCTAAGAACAAGGAGACAACAGCAGTGCACATAAAGGAATGTTCACAGATGTAGTGGATGAACAACAAGAAGCTATAGAATAACAGTCAATTCCAAATTGGATGTGAGAATAAGCACTAGATATTGGACAGTAATCAAAATAGAATATTTTATATGTTGTAGTGACAAACAGAACTGAGGTACTATGTGATTTTGTAATTTTAGAAAGCAAATGAGGAATATAAATCTATATTTTTTGTGTCATACATTATGTTATCTCTGTGCTTTTTTTTTTTGTTGTTTGTTATGTCTATCATCCAGCAATAGCAATGAGTTTGTATTGATGCACCCCTAATTTCCAACAATTCTTCTTGCATAGGATTTCTTAAACCTTAAACCAATCCTGCCATACAAATCTTGTTGTCATACCATTCCATGAAACCACAATTCTTAGAGAAATTTTTCTAAATGGTTTAGTTTCTTATCTATGCCTCTGCAATATGCATGCATGCCACTCTACTTGACCACCTATGTATATAGTTTTTCTCTTAGACAACTTTTTTTTTCTCCTCCTTATTTTGGATTAGTGGTATTCTAGGAGAATATCATCGATCTAGATAAATATATTATTTAATCTAATTTATAGACCATGAGTTGTATTCATAAGATTTTGATTCTAGAATAATATATGATAATTTTTTTCCCCTTAAGGTTAGGTATTTTCATTCACACAAAATGCTTATAGTTGTGAAAAATGGGAAGCTTGTGTCAACGAAATATGGATCTTTAGTGAGTTGCAATTTGACTAAGGCACACTTCAATGGACCAAACCTTATAATGAGTAGTTATTTTTTCCAACTCTGCAGTGTACCTCATCAAAGGCAAAACTTGTCTATTTTCTCATCTTGCTATAGACTTCAAGTAATTATGTCAAAATATTTTAATCATATCTTTCCAAATTTTTTGCATCAGTTGTCTTTGTAGGTTTAATCATGCGTTTTAAGTTTTTTAATTTTGGTTTTCTAAATGGTTGAATCCATCGAGGTCATCATCATAAATGTAGAAAGAAACCTAAATTAATGAGAATGTAACATCAACTTGATATTTGGATAGAATGTGAATGCTTTTCCTAACCTTCTAAAAATTGTAGTGTCTTTCCCTTGCCTCCTTGATAGAGGATACTCTGTTGCTTTAACTTGTTTGCATGCCTTGAACCTGCTACAATTTCACTCTTGGAAGTGGTGGCTTTATTTCTCTTGCAATTACCTGTATAATCCATGGGTCTCTAGTATTTACCTTTGTTCATAGGTGTATGTCCTCGTGTTGAGGAATTTATTTGTATTCTAGATTTGAGCTTGGCTCACGAATAATTGTGGGTTAGGGTATGAGATCTAGTACATGCACTGCTATAGCTAAATTAATATTGTGTTCAAATGTTTCTTATGTAATATAAACACCCTCCTAGAAAGGATTGCTTATTTCATTTACAACTTAAGAAAAAAATTGCTTGCATTTTATGTTAAATCTAAGACCTAGGAAGGTAAGGCTGCTTGGGCATTATTTTCTATTGAAAAACCATGACCTCCCATTAGTATGCGAGGGCACCCTACTATCAAGTTACTGGTCATTTAGGGTCCATTGTGTAGGTTTATGAAGTTTGAACAGAAAGATTAGCCTTAAGGTATTCCAGTAGTAGCCTTAGTGTATTGTCTCAAACTTCATTGTTTTTGCATTAATGAACAAAATAGTTCCTCTAGTGGTGCTAATTTCATGTACATTTATTTTCTTAGTATTTGAGGCCATGATTTCAATATTCAATGTCTTTTTATTTCTTATTGTCTATTCCCTAAGAATTCTTATGTTAATTTTGTATAAAATTTTAATGTCACCATTTTATTATTGCACTAAACAACCTTATATTTGTTTGAATTTTGGCTTGTTTGAATAGAATTTTCAGAAAGTGGTCATGGTTTGAAGTTATTGAACTTCTCAAATTGATGAATTGTTTGGGATTTGTGATAATTTCTTATAAATATTTTTCTTGTAGTGTAATTATCTCATTATATAGTATATCATATCAAATGATAATAGAAGTATTGAAAATATTTTGTTTGAATTAAAATTTGCATATAATTAAGAGATATCATTGAAGTTAAATTAAATGTAGATTTTGCTTGAAAGAATTGAATTAACGAGAAATGTTAAGACTGCACAACAAAATAAAAGAGTGTTTGCATACAGTGATACTATGTTTGACTCTATGTACATAAGTGTTTTCTTACTGTCTTGTCATGCTTCACAATTCAATTACTCTAATCAGATTTACATTGCTAGTTTTCCTCATGTTGGGTCAGGTATTCTTCTTTCAAGAAGAATTTGAAGGAAGTGAATCACTTTGTGGTAGAGTGGAAACATGCTCCAGCAATTTTCTCACCCTTGTTGTGGTCGAAGGAGATAAATATCAGAAGAATCCTATCAAGAAGGTCCTTATTGTGTTATATTATATAATCTTGTTCTCGACCATGTGGTCTATTGTAAGGAATACATTCCTTTATATTTTGCCACAATATTGGCATATGTACTCTGAGTTTCTTGTATAAATACAAAATTCCTTGTCTCTATTCTTGAATAATGGACATGTGTCACCTTTATTTGCTTGATTATGTGAAATATGTGTAAATTGTTAATTTTGAATTTGTGGAGTTGGTTACTACCTTTTTATAGCCTATAATAGCAAAGAAACTCCATAACTCTCATTTGACTTCTTTTGTAACCTCTTATGATAAATGGTGTGTGTTGTTAATTTGAGTAATCTAAATGAAAACAAAAACACAATTAATAGAACATTATACTAAAGAAATTCAAACAAAGAAATAAAGATAATTCTCAGAAGCGTTCTATCTTCCTCTATCTCCAGAGATTCGAAGCTGCTGCTCTCAGATTTTGTATAAGCTCTACTTCTCCGAATGGCAACCTGTAGAATGAGTATGCAAAAAGGAAAATGCTTCTCTATCCTATATGCTGATGGAATGAAATTGCTGATACGGATATGGACAGGGGCTGTGGATTATGCACAGGGGCTGTAAACGAAATATGTCATGATTCTATGTTACTATTGCTATGATTCTATGAAAATACTGTAAAGACTATGGATGCTTATACTACTTGCAATTTGACTATAATTTTCCTGCTTAAAACTTCTATATCATTTGGAGTTCCTGGCAGTCATATTTATAGATTTTTACAGGCACAATCCCGACTGGCAAGAATCTACGGCTGTGAGATTGTCTGGTAGAATTGAAAGGTGAGAGATGGAGAAGTTGAGAAGAAGATGGAAGAGGTTGAGAGGTTGGAGAGAAGGATGGATTCCTGTCTTCAACCCACGGGAACAAGCCTGCACAGAAACAGAGAAAATTAAATTTTCTATTTGGGCAGTTTGTTTCACGGGTGTTGAAGATAAATCCCAAAATTAATTAAATAAATAAATTTATTTAATTTCATTTATTGAATTTTGATTTTTGATTTTTTAAACTATGGAAGATTTAATTAAATATTTTAGAATATTTAATCATGATGTGACTTTAGAAGAATATGAAATATTAGAAGAATTAATTAAATATTTTGGAATATTTAATTATGAATGAATATTAGAATCGAATTAGAGGAATTAATTAAATATTTTGGAATATTTAATTATAAATGATATTTAGAAGAAAAGAAGAATATTTTAATCTTTATTTGAATAAAATATTCAAACTAAGATTATATGATAATTAATATAAATAAATCGTAATATTTATTTAATTAATTAAGAAATGAATACGAAAAGATGATTAAATAAACTTATTTATTTAATCGAAATGAAATAATGAATAATATAAATAAATTATTTAAATTTATTTATACATAGATGGAATTCGAATATTTAATTAAATATTAAAAATATTTAATTAATTACCAGACAATGTGATGTGACCATTTTTAGGTGTATACATTTTTCCCCTCTTTGAAGTGATGTGTTTTACGCATTGCTTCAAAGAATTTTGAAATTTGCCCCAGATGTTGACTATCGAAATGTCGATAGGTATATGCCCCCACAAACGATGAATCGATAACATTTTGAATTTTTGTGAATTTTTTAATTTTTTAGATTTTTGTGAAGTTTTTCAATTTTTATGATTTTGAAGATATCAATTCATCGTTTGAAACTAATGATTTGAAGAAAATTGACCCGGAAAGATGTGAAATGAAAAATTGATGAAGAAATTGCCCCTGCTATGTTAAAATGTGGTAAAAATGCCCCAATTTTACCATTATATAGGTTAAAAATGTCATTTTCCATGTCATTTTCAATTTTAACCTAGTAAAATTTACAAATTTTGAGCTCTGAGTTGATAATTATGGCACTTCCTGTTCACCAGCACCATTTTGAGCGTATCCGACGACATCAGCGGCCAGCGCACTATGGACCTCCGGTATGTATCCCGTAAATCTCCTACTTTTCAAAAAAATTCCGTTTAGTGCACGTTTTTCCATGTTTTGATGTAAAAAAGTGTGTTTTAGCGCTTTTGAGAGTTTTCGTAGCGCATATGATATTTTTCATAGCGCATTCAATTCCATAGCGCATATGATAGTTTTTATAGCGCTTTCAATGTTTTTCATAGCGCATATGATTTCATAGCGCATTTGATAAATTTGATAGCGCTCTTAATGTTTTTCATAGCGCAATTGATTTAATAGCGCATTTGATAGATTTCGTAGTGCTCTTGATGAGTTCCGTAGTGCCTTTAATTCTATAGCGGCGATGATGAATTTTGTAGCGCATTTAACCAATTTTGTAGCGCCTTTAATCATATGTTGTTGTGACCTGATAAATTTGTTCCCAAAGTTGTTGGAAAACAAATAAGAGTTGATAGATTTGCTTTTAAAGTTGTTAAAAACAAATAGGACAGATAAGTTTTCTTCTAAAGTTGTTAGAAAGAAACGTGATGTTGATTATTTGCTTTCCATGACGATGAAAAACAAATAGTTTGATTGATTTGTTTGCTTCTAAGGTTGTTAAAAACAAACATGATTTTGATATTATTCTCATTTCATGATGATGATGAAAAAATAATAATTTGATGTTCAGTTTTGGATTGATACGTTATGATGATTTGATATTGATTTTGCTT
The DNA here is from genome assembly GCA_007258455.2 of Sequoia sempervirens. Classification (NCBI taxonomy): domain Eukaryota; kingdom Viridiplantae; phylum Streptophyta; class Pinopsida; order Cupressales; family Cupressaceae; genus Sequoia; species Sequoia sempervirens. The sequence goes on from VDFB02353493.1 coordinate 428,607,166, forward strand.
TGATGATATGTGAACAGGAGAGATTAGGTGTTTTGCAGTTACGAGAGACATTTCCGAGCACATGGACATTGATTCCACATTTGTTACAGTCAGATAGAGATGTGATTGATGCATGTGGATTGAGTGCATTACTTGACATGCCTGAGGTTCGCCTCAACAGGGCTCTATTGATAGCACTTGCAGAGCGGTGGCATAGTGACACCAACACATTTCATTTACCGACGGGCGAGATTACAGTGACCCCTGAGGACGTATATCGCATCCTACGAATCCCAGTGATGGGAGAGATAGTTGTTTTTGATAGCCGAGAGGCTGGAGGCACTGATGCTTTGAGACGTATTTTCTGAGATGATCAAATTGCTGGATACTTCATCCCATGGGGCGAGATTACAGATACATATCCACCTTTACCAGTTGTACTTGCAAGATTTATTGGAGGTGTGTTGTGCCCCGACCATAGGTCGAAGGGGTTTGCGATCGGATGGGGTCGTGTTTTGGAGAGTATGGTGATGCAGGGGACACGGTATGCATGGGGTACATGCATGCTAGCCCACTTATATGATGAGCTACATCATATTGTATATGGTAGAGGCCAGAGTTTTGCTGTTGGGTGCTCATTATTACAAATATGGGCATGGGAGCACTTTGCTGTTTTACGTCCATTGACTCGAGGACAGCGACCAGCCGGTCGATCATACAGATGGAGATATGCTCACATTATTGCTCAGCCGAGACTGGGCAAACTAGTGCATTGGCAGCGACTATTGGATAGTCTAGATACAGTATGCTGGAGACCGTATTTAGATTGTGAGCCATGGCCAGAGGATGCGAGGGAGATGCCATATGTATGTACTTCCAGATTTTTGATTGGGCGGACTCCATGGATCATTGAGATATTTCTTGTTGGATGAGTATGTCGACAATTTGGTGGGATTCAGGGTATGCCTGTGGGTTCAGCCATTTATGCACGGCGACAGCCAGAGCTTGCAGTGTGGGGTCCACAGATTTCATATGAGACAGCGGTGGCAGAGTTCACCAGTTTGGGAGCAGTGATGTGGGATTACCGAGTGGATGTCCTTGATGCAGGGACAACACCAGAGTATTTTTAGTATGTCCTAGAGCATCCGGCACCACATATGTTTGATCCTGATGAGGCTATTGTTCCTATTGTTGCACAGAGACGATGACAGAGAGACTCAGCGTTAGAGGATGACGACTCAGAGGATAGTGATGATGATGGGAGTGGAGGAGATGATGACTCAGAGGGAGATGATGGTGGTGATGATAGGGGTGGAGATAGAGGTGGTAGGAGAGGTGGTAGGAGAGGTGGCAGAGGTGGTAGAGGTGGACCATAGATGCGACACACTGACCCATCTCCTTCAGTAGATCCGGCAGTATCAGGTCAGCTCTCCTCTTTACAGAGTACAGTACAGAGTTTGCAGACCCAGCTAGCACAGGCACAGGCCCTGATTACACAGTTGCAGGGACAGTTGACTGCAGTTACTGCTGAGAGGGACATAGCGAGACAGCGAGGTGAGCAGGCCGTTGCTTTAGCAGATAGCCTACAGAGAGTAGCATCTAGCACCTTGACTGGTGATATGATGAGAGAGGTTACCAGAGCCACCTGAGAGGCTGAGTTTTACCAGACTAGATATCATGATGCAGTTCCACCTTAGCGGAGAGAGAGTTATGCTCATTCACGGTCTACCCATGGTCGGTCTCGTACTACCAGCAGAGGTGTGACATAGCCATTACCTCCAGTAGGACCACCAGGGACAAACGGTGCAGGTCCATCAGGGTTAGGTGGTACAGGTCCATCAGGGGCCGGTGGTACAGGTCCCATACCAGTTCCATCAGAGGATAGCACTTCCTAGTGCATTGTAGAGGATATTTTCATGATATTCTGTTGAGACATGTTGTATACACCTTGATATGATCCCATTTTTGATGATGTTATATCATTTGTAGTTGACATCCTTGTACATTTTGACATTTATTTTTGAGATATATAAAATGCAGTGATGATTTATGATGATATATGATGTGCATGATATGATAGTTTCATGGTTTATGGTATGTATACATGATTTATGAAATGAAATCTATTTGATGAATGAATGCATGATGTATATGATGTATGCTTTGATTTTATGATTTTCTAATGTAAAAAATATATATATATATATATATGAAAAATGTATAAAATGATTATTTTTTTTGTGAATGTCAAAATATACTCAGTCATGTATTCAAAAAGATATAATCATTTGATTCTTTGCCAGCTTTTTGGAAAATTTATGAATGCAAAATGCATTTTCTAACATGAATGCAATCTATACTAACCATGCAGGACATCCATACAATATTGCCATTTGGAGAGCTTAGTTTTGCTTTTTGTATCATCAAAGAGCTTTGAAATGTTGAAAGTTAATACAAGCATCAAAGGGTATGTTAGCACCGATGATGACCTGAGTATTGCTTTCATGATTTTTAATATAGCAAGTTAATACAAGCATCTAAGTATAATTGAACCGAGATGACCTGAGTATTGCTTGCACAAACAGACAAGAGTTAATCCTTTTCTCATGCAAATTCCGAAATGTCATCCATGATACATAGTAGAGCATGTCTCGCGACCAATTTGCATATTACTAATGATTTCCTCACAAACAGCAGACAAAGAAAAAGCATACTCCTTCCTTGCTTTTCTAGTTCAGTACATCATTGAATTACTCCAGAGATATGATAGAAAAATCAAACAACCATTCAAATCTTGCCTAAAAATATTTCAAACATTTATTCAGATTAAGATCATCCAATTTTGGTTATCATCATTGATATTCTCATTTCGATAGTTGTTTGGATCATGTTGTTTTGATTTCCATTGGCATTGAATAAACATGTTGTGATTGATTTGATACGGCAATGTTTTTTGTGTTTTGTCAAACTGTTTTCATGTCTGTTTGCAATGTTCGAAAAGCTTGTTGCCCCTCTCTTGTTCAGTCTATGTTTCTGCATTTGCCTCCAGTGTAAACACAACCTAAAGATAAAAGATATGTACAAATTTCATCAAGCCATGATGAAACATAAGAATCCCTGTCATATGATATGGATATGAAAGATATATACAGAGGATAAATATGGATGGATAATGCCAAAAATGAAAACAAGACATAAACTAATAAATCAAGGAGCCTATTTTGATCACAAATAGCGCCTTTTTGCCAGGTTTTCACTACTTGTTTTTATTGCACTTTTTCAGGATTTTTCTGATTTTTTTTATTTTTTCAGGACTTTTTATGATTTTTTTGATTTTTTCAGGACTTTTTATGATGTTTTCGATTTTTTCAGGACTTTTTAGACATAGAAATTCTTTAGATGAATACTATTAATCGGTTCTTCAAACAGGTCCCCCTCTGACGTGGATAACTGATATGCACCAGAACCGTATGCTGCAATGACAACAAATGGACCAAGCCAATTAGGTTCAAATTTCCCTTTCTTTTCTCTGTCTTGTTGATTACGTGGATTTTCTCTCAAGACTAAGTCACCCACTTGAAATGTCTGTGGTTTAACTCTATGATTGTAACTACGAGACATAATTTGTTGATAACCCTTCAAATGATCAGCTGCATGTTGACGTCTTTCATCTAACAGTTCTAGCTCCTGGAGGCGAGAAACTCTGTAGTCTTCATCACTTATCAATCCCTTGAGTGAGACCCTAAGCGAAGGTATTTCAACTTCTAGTGGTAAGATTGCTTCTGCTCCATAGACTAAAGCATATGGTGTAGATCTTGTTGGTGTGCGAACGCTTATTCTGTATGCCCACAAAGCTGGGTTTAATTGGACATGCCAATCACGACCGGTGTCATTTACTGTCTTCTTCAATATCTTCAAGATGGTTTTGTTGGAAGCTTCTGCTTGACCATTACCCTGTGGATAGTAAGGTGTAGAGAACTTGTGTTGGATGCGAAATCTTTCACAAAGTTCATCAACGTCCTTATTCTTGAAAGGTCTTGCATTATCAGTAATAATAGAATTAGGAATTCCATATCTACAAATAATGTAATTCAGGATAAATGAAGATATTTGTTTTCCAGTCACTGTTGTCAGAGGAACAGCTTCAATCCATTTTGTAAAATACTTTGTAGCTGTAATGATGAATTTATGACCATTTGATGATGAAGGATGTATTTTACCAACAAGATCTAGTCCCCACTGAGAAAAAGGCCATGTTGAAGTAAAAGGTTGCAGTTCCTGCGCAAGTGCATGAATAAGATTCCCGTGAATCTGGCATTTAGAATACTTCTTGACAAAAGTAAAAGAATCTTTCTCCATAGTAGGCCAATAATATCCCATTCTGACAAGTTTCTTGGCTAAGGTGAAACCACTTGAATGAGTTCCACAAACACCACCATGAACCTCTTGTAAGGCTTTTTCAGACTCATCACGTTCAAGACATCTAAGGAGTGTACCATCAAGACCACGTCGATAAAGGATATTGGCAATTAAGGTATAACGGGATGATTGGCGAATGAAATTCCATTTTTGGTTGCGAGATAAATTTGAAGGTAAGATATTATCTTTCAAATAGGTATAAGTCTTGCCATATAAAGGTGAATCAGAACCGGTTAAATGACATATGACTTGGGTCTCAGGATTATCATAGGCGGGAGAAAACAATTGTTCCACCAAAAATTCATATTTGGTTTGATCTTCTGAAAGTTGTAATAATGAAGCAATGGTAGCCATTGCATCTGCAGCTTTATTATCAATCCTTGATATTTGTGAAAACTTGATTGACACAAAATACTTCTTATAATCATCCACCATGTTCTTGTAAGGTAGCAACTTATCATCTTTGGTTTGATAATCATCATTTATTTGATTAATGACAAGTTGTGAATCACCATAAACCTGGAGCTCTGCAATCTTCCATTCCAAAGCTATTTTCAATCCTATGAGCAATGCCTCATATTCAGCTATGTTATTTGTACAAGGGAACATCAACCGATATGATCGTGAAATGGTATGTCCTTCAGGTGTAACAAAAAGAATCCCTGCCCCCGAGCCATATTATGTATAAGATCCATCAAAGTACAATGTCCATGATTTCTTGATTGTTGCTGTGAAGACATCTTCATCAGGAAACTCAATGTGCATTGGATTTTCTTCTTGTAAAGGTGCTTCAGCCAACTGATCTGCAATGACCTATCCTTTAATAGCTTTTCGATCTACATAGTGAATGTCAAACTCACTTAAGATCATTACCCATTTTGCAAGTCTTCCTGTTAAAGTAGCTCTGCTTAATAGGTATTTTAATGGATCAATCTTTGTTATCAGCTTAACTATATGAGCCAACATATAATGTCGCCACTTTTGAGAAGCAAACACTACTGCAAGGCAAGCTTTTTCAATGAAACTGTAGTTTAACTCATGTCTTGTTAAGGTTCTGCTGATATAATATATGGCCCTTTCCTTACCTGTAGAATCTTCTTGTGCTAGCAATGCTCCCAAAGATACTTCTGTTGCTGAAATATAGAGTATGAGTGGCTCTCCTGGAATAGGTGGAATTAAAACTGGTGGATGCGTAAGATATTGCTTGATTTGATTGAATGCTGCTTCACATTTGTCATCCCATTTGAATGGGACATTTTTATGCAATAAATGTGTAAATGGCAAGCTTTTGTCTGCCAGTTGAGCTATAAACCTTCTGATGGACTGTAATCTTCCTTGCAATGATCGAAGTTGACTGATATTTCATGGTGGCAGCATGTCCATTATAGCTTGTACTTTTTCTGGATCAACCTCTATACCCTTTTCTGAAACAATGTATCCTAGGAGTTTTCCAGATGTAACGCCGAAGACACATTTCTTTGGATTTAATCGAACATTGAACTTCTCCATTCTAATAAAGATTTTTGATAATATTTCCATATGTTCTTCGTGTATGAGATTTGGCAAGTAAGTCATCAACGTAATCTTCCATGAATGTATGCATCATATCATGAAAAATAGTTGTCATTGCTCTTTGATAAGTAGCTCCAGCATTCTTTAACCCAAATGGCATTACATTCCAGCAATAGGTACCCCAAGGACATGTAAACGTTGTTTTATCTTGATCCTCTGGTGCAATTTTTATCTGGTTGTATCCTGAAAATCCATCCATTAATGAATACATCGCATGGCCAGCAGTTAAATCAACAATCATATATATGTTAGGTAAAGGAAAATCATCTTTGGGGCAAGCTTTATTTAGATCTCTGAAATCTGTACAAACTCTGATCCTTCCATCTGACTTTGAAACAGGTACAATATTGGAAATCCATTTAGCATAATCAATAGTTCGAATGAATCCAACATCCAAAAGCTTCTTTAATTCTTCTTTGACCAATAATGCAACATGTGGATGCATTTTTCTGAGCTTTTTCTTCACAGGTTTTGCCCCAGGTTTGATAGATAATGATGCATTATCAAATTAGGATCTAGCCCTGGCATATCAGCATATGACCAAGCAAAGTTAATTTGATTTTCCTTCAAGAATTCCATGAATTTCAGGACTTCTTCAACTGTTAATGATGCTGCAAGTTGCAAAACTTTTGGCTGCTCTGTTGTACTTATGTTGATTGATTATGTTGGTTCGATCAAAATAGAAGATCTTTCATGATAATACTTGGGAAGAGTGTCAAGTTTCTCATCCTTCAGTGCCTCAGAAAGGTTTTCACTATCGGATTCGCTCTTTATTTTTCTCTTGTTTTGATCTATCACTGCCATTTTTCAGTTTTCACCAATAGATCCATCTTTTATTTCATTTATTTTGCAACTAAGAGACTTGACACCCTCCTTATCATGAGTATGAAATCTTTGAATGAAACAATTGTTTTCTCCATTTGAGGAACAAAGGAAATTTGTAATATCCTCATCATCATTGAATGTAGGAATATGGATAGATGCGTCAATGTCCCAATCAATAAGTTCTGGATAAACTAAAGGCATAGGATCATTAGGTTGGGTAAGGTCTTGAATTGTCAAAGTCATGATATGGTTATCATCCTCATGGTAGACAAGGTCTATGATGGTATTCTCCTGTTGATTGTCAATCTTGTTAAAATCTGATTCTTCCTCACTTGAGTCATGATTGCTTTGTAAAACATAATCAAGTGGAGGCCTTGAGCCTTCTCCTTGTATGAGAACAGGTGCATACTTGTGTATGGTATCAACTTGTTTGTCTCTCCAAAATTCATCATTATAAATGGTGTCCCATTCATATTCATTAGAATCAGTTTCTGAACTATTCTGCAATTGGAAAACTGATTCATGAGGTCTATCTGACATTGATCCTCCTTCATGAGTTGATTGTATTTGTTGTGAAGTAGAGTCTTCTTTATCTTTGCCATATCCAAGTCCTGTTTTATCACTTGAATGCTTTGAAATAGGTTGAATTGGTTCCACAATTCCTTCTCTTCTTTTCCCTATAGGACCATTTCCTTCATAGCCCATCTTTTGCATGATAGCGTACCCCTTACCATATTGTTCTTTAGGTAACTTAATGTGTAAGAGAGAGTCATCTTCATATTTGTATAGCCAACTTAGGATGTCCCTATCTTCAGCTTCTTCTTCAATGGTGTTAGCTCTAATAAATTTTCCATCAAACTTTGTGATTGGCACAGAAGCTTGAGATGTAGAAGCTGTTGCAATCTTTTGATTTGATAAGGTAGGCTGCCCATGTGACCTCGGAGAAGGAGGTAAGGTAGAAAGAGATAGTGAATATTCACCTACCCCTTTGTCTTTAAACTTCAGCTTAGTATCAAGATTCTTTGTCAATTCTTGCAATTGGACTTGTAGTTTGGAAGAAGAAACAGCAAGAGCTTCCCTATTGTGTGGTACAAAGACATCTTGAGTTACTCGAAGATTTGAACAAGTTTGGGTACTATTGTAATCAGCTTGTATAGTTATTTCTTGTCCATCATACGGAAACTTGATACATTGATGATACGTTGATGGTACTACTTGCATATCATGAATCCACGGACAACCCAAAAGTATGTTATAAGAAAGATCCCAATCTAGAACCTGACAAAATGTATTCTTCACAACAGGTCCCACTCTGATAGGCAACAATATCAATCCTCTAGAAGCTCTTTCTTCATCATCATATGCCTTGATAGTTATTTTCCTTCGTGGATCAATTTCATTTTTTGAAATTCCCAAGGCATTTATTAACTTTAAGGTACAAATATTTAAACCAGCTCCTCCATCTATTAAGACACGTCTAATTCGATGTTTATGGATCATGACTTCAAGATAAAGCGAGGAATTATGTGGATGTGTCATGGAAGCATCATCTTTATCAGAAAATGAAAGACAAGTGGGGGAAGACAAATGTCCCACCATAGCTTGAAATCTGTTTACATCTAGATCAGTATCAACAGTTGTATTTACAAGAGCTTCTTCTAAAATATTCTTGTGTATGGGAGATATTTTGAGAAGTTCAAGGATGGAGATTTGAGCTGATGTTTTTCTTCGTTGATCAACCAGATTATACTGACTTGGAGGAGAAATAGTTGTTTTAGATGAACTTCCTTTTAGAACAACCTTTGCTTGACCTCTTGTTGTCACATTAACCTGTTGATATTCTTGTTTTCCCTTGATTTTGATAACATTAACCCATTGATCATCTTCGTAGATGTGACAGATTATATTGTCTTCAACATTATGTATACTTTTGGCTTTGATATCTGACGTTTCCCCCTTTTGATAGTTTGGTAAAGGATCTTTAAATGCTTGATGATCGTCATTGGTATGATGCCCTTCGATTGTAATGGTGCCATTGTCAATTAAATCTTGTACTAGATTTTTCAAAGCTTGACAATTGTTCGTTCTATGACCCTTACATTGATGATAATTGCAATAATATGAGTCATTCCATGATGGAGGTTTGACTCGTGGCTCATAATCTCTTTGTGGTGGTAAGGTGATAACCTTATTATCAAGAAGCTCCTTGAGAGCAGACTCAAGAGATTGACCCAAAGCGGTAAAATTCCGTCGATTTGAAAAGAATGAAGGTCTGGACAGATTTGATGTTTGGGTATTGCCAAGATTATTATTGAAATTACCACGATTTTGATTGGTATTTTGATTGGTCGTGTTTTCTTGCTTGGAGGTTTATCCTTGTTGATTGTTACTTCCTTGTTGAGTTGTATTTCCTTGTTGATTGTTTCGTGGAGCACTTGATAGATTGAAAACAAATGGTCTTGTTCGTAAATTATTTGCATCCACTATACCATCATTGACAACATTTTTGTTTTTGTTCCAAAACCTTGTTTTATCATTGTTGTTTTGATTTGATGTACTTGGATTATCAAGTTTTATCACTCCCCTTTTAACCAAGGCCCCTTCAATGGTGATTGCGTTTTCAATCAATTTTTTAAAGTTATGAGGACAATGAAGGTTAAGCCTATAGCTTAATTCTTGATCAAGGCTATTGATAAAGATATCCATTTTTTCCTTTTCAAGAATAGGACAGGAATATCGTGCAAATAACCTTCTCCACCTTTGCAAGAACGTAGTGAAGGGTTCTCCTACTTTTTGTTTCACTTTACAAAGATCAAGCATTGTTATCTGGTGTTGAATATTGTAGGAGTATTGTGATATAAATTGATTTATTAACTCCTCAAAAGTTTTGATAGGTGGAGTGATCTTTGAAAGCCACTCCATGGATTGTACACCTAGACTTCATGGAAATAATCGCATCAAGTAGGTATCGTCATAGGCAAATTCTAGACTCATGTTTCGAAAATCCCTCACATGGTCAATGGGATCAGTTTTTCCATTATACCTATCATACTTAGGAATTTTGCAATGTTTTGGAAATGGGATCATTTGAAGACTCCTATCTGTTGATTAAGAGCACTAAAGTCATTAGGAGGAGTTTCAGGACTTTGTTTAATCCCTTCTATGTCGAAATTGTGAGGTAACTTAGCTCCTTGATTAGCTAATGAAAGAAAGTATCGTCCTTTGTTTCGTTCTAAAATCTTTTCCATAAGAGTATGGAACTGAGGATCTTGTTCTGCTTCTTGAAGCTTTTCTTCTGTTAACTCATCAAGATTAAAGGTTTCCTCTTCTTTTTCAGTATGGTCACCCATTTTACTTGTAGTGGTTTCTCCCTCGTCTTTTTCCATTTGTTTTTGAGATCTCGTGAAGACAGGCATAGGTTTTGCTCCAAGTTCTACTCACTTTTGATCAAAAGAGTGAAATAGTGCAATTTATGTGATATATATGAAAGTCAGGATAGAATGAAGATTCTATGACTTACACAAAATTTCTAATCTTTAGCTTGTGTTGTTCCCTAAGTGGAAGGATGAAAATCCTGTTAGCGGGAATGTAAGCAAAAGATCAAGAAAAGGATGATTTTGCACTTTATGAAGTTTTGATCATGGCTTTGTAAAAGGATGGATTTTGTAATAGATGCCTAATGTATTCTAAGTTCTCTATTGCAAAATTTGATTTGGACAAGTAGAATATTCGATTGCAGGTTGGGGAATATAACAGAAGCGAATGCGTTGACTATGGTTATGCCTTTGAGAAAGGGCTCTTCTTTGAAAGTAAGCTTGTGAATACAAAGGTTCTATGGCATAATCATCTGAAAGACCTCTAACACAATCATGATATCTATGAAGAAATGTTCTATATTTGAGTAAAACTTTTCGGCTTTGATACAAGAATCGTTGTTTCTTCAATAGTTTATTGTGATTGAGGGGTTTCTTTGGCTTTTTAATCCTTTTGAAAATGGATTTCTTTACAAACGTTGTGGATTTCCAATCTCGTAACATGAGATTAATCAATGTGATAGTAAGTGTTTTGGATGATCTTATCTGAATTAGTGTATTGAAAACACATCAAAAAAATTGTAAAATGATTGTCTTAAGTCCTATGCTAAACATCAAGTGTATAATCAAAATGTTATTCAAAAATTGTTTTAACAGGTTTTACACATGATAAGCATTTCAAAAAAACTCACTCTTAATTCTCAAGTAGGTCATCATAGCAATCAACAGCCCACATCTTAAAACTGCGTCGACTCACACATCCATGTCACCCCCGAAAGGGCGCCCATGTTTTTGTCTTTTCCAGGTGTGTACTCAGAGTGATGGAAGTGGATACCGGATCCCCTGAACAAACAATCCTTGGCAGTTATATGGTGAGTATCTTGGGGGTAGATTCTTCCCTCCCCTGCACTGTGATTAATATAATGTTCGGAAATTGACTCAATAAGATACTACACTAAGTTCTTAATAAGGGTTTCCGTTCGGTGTGGCAAATGATAGACTCCCTCGAGAGACCTCCCTACCTTTAGAACAAAGGCTTTGGGGATGGTTATCAATGCACACTACCGTCGAATGGGATTTTCATCAACCATCCGCATTTGATTATAGTGGGTTGGAAAACTTGGCTTTAGTTGTTCCCACTTAGGTCGTTCCCGTAGGGTGAGTACTTTTTCCCACTACGGCAGGCCTTCTAAAAGGTGCTAATAAAACAAGAAATTGCATGAAGGGAAATAGGTGAGTTTGGCATTTTGATCACCCAGTTAAGGGGAGAGCATAGGCCTATCACCAAAAACAAAGCAAACAATAATGTATTTTAAGCCCCAAATGAAGATTTTCTAAGCTAAGTGAAGATGTTGCTTCACACAAACAGAAAATTATTTTTAGCCCAAAATAAAGTGTGAAATGTCTATCCCAGGATTGCTTCTTTTTATCTTTAATGTCTACCCTAGGATTGCTTCTTTTTACCTTTAATGTCTACCCTAGGATTGCTTCTTTTTACCTTTAAAACTACTAACTGTTCGCGGTTGCGTCGGATTCAGTTAAACTATATTAAGCTTACAGATTACAATATACTGCTTTCTAAAAATTGTGCTACAACAGACATTATAGGCGCTGCAAAAGTTGTCACGGGCGCTGCAATACATATCATGCGCGCTGCAAAAGACTTTATGGGCACTGCAAAAGACCTTAAATGCGCTGCAAAAGTATTTATGGGTGCTGCAAAAGACCTTATGGGCACTGCAAAAGACCTCATGGGTGCTGCAAAAATCCTCAAATGCGCTGAACTGGGTATTGAAGTTTCGAAGACGTGTTTCATGCGCTATTCCGCTGTTTTTATCTGTAACCTGTCAAAAAAAACTGCAAAAAGATATGAGAAACAGAGGCAAGGGCCCCACAGTGGGCGCCAAAAATGTGTGTTGTTAATTTGAGTAATCTAAATTTAAACAAAAACACAATTAATAGAACATTATACTGAAGAAATTCAAACAAAGAAATAAAGATAATTCTCAGAAGCGTTCTATCTTCCTCTATCTCCAGAGATTCGAAGCTGCTGCTCTCAGATTTTGTATAAGCTCTGCTTCTTCGAATGGCAACCTGTAGAACGAGTATGCAAAAAGGAAAATGCTTCTCTATCCTATATGCTGATGGAATGAAATTGCTGATACGGATATGGACAGGGGCTGTGGATTATGCACAGGGGCTGTAAACGAAATATGTCATGATTCTATGTTACTATTGCTATGATTCTATGAAAATACTGTAAAGACTATGGATGCTTATACTACTTGCAATTTGACTATAATTTTCCTGCTTAAAACTTCTATATCATTTGGAGTTCCCGACAGTCATATTTATAGATTTTTACAGGCACAATCCTGACTGGCAAGAATCTACGGCTATGAGATTGTATGGTAGAATTGAAAGGTGAGAGATGGAGAAGTTGAGAAGAAGATGGAAGAGGTTGAGAGGTTGGAGAGAAGGATGGATTCCTATCTTCAACCCACGGGAACAAGCCTGCACAAAAATAGAGAAAATTAAATTTTCTGTTTGGGCAGTTTGTTTCATGGGTGTTGAAGATAAATCCCAAAATTAATTAAATAAATAAATTTATTTAATTTCATTTATTGAATTTTGATTTTTGATTTTTTAAACTATGGAAGATTTAATTAAATATTTTAGAATATTTAATCATGATGTGACTTTAGAAGAATATGAAATATTAGAAGAATTAATTAAATATTTTGGAATATTTAATTATGAATGAATATTAGAATCGAATTAGAGGAATTAATTAAATATTTTGGAATATTTAATTATAAATGATATTTAGAAGAAAAGAAGAATATTTTAATCTTTATTTGAATAAAATATTCAAACTAAGATTATATGATAATTAATATAAATAAATCATAATATTTATTTAATTAATTAAGAAATGAATACGAAAAGATGATTAAATAAACTTATTTATTTAATCGAAATGAAATAATGAATAATATAAATAAATTATTTAAATTTATTTATACATAGATGGAATTCGAAGATTTAATTAAATATTAAAAATATTTAATTAATTACCAAACAATGTGATGTGACCATTTTTAGGTGTATACAAATGGCATTACAATTACATGTTGGAGATTAAAATACAAGGTGTATGAAAAACTTCTCAACAACTTTATTATGAAAATTTCAAACCTTCTAATAATTTTCTCTAGATCCTTTTTTTCTTTCTATACTATAGGAATCGATCGAGTATTCATCCCCCTATAAACTATAGTGTGCCTAGTAAAGTTTTTTCATGTGATCGGTGGCATTGGCGCGACATGCCCTCTGGTACCACTGGTTTGGGGGGAGACTAGACCCCGTGACTTATTGCCTGCAACAAGATGCTTTAGCCAATCAGGCTAGGCACCCCACCCTAAATTTTCTCCAGATCCTTATTTTACATGTACACATTCAAAAAAATGTAATCCTAAATACCACATATAAATTGAAAAAATATGTATTACATCAATAAAATAGAGAAATTTCTTAAATTATGTAAGAATATACTCGCAACCATTATCACCTCTACAAAATATTTAATATTTTCCTTTTGAATCAAATAAAAAATTATTATTGAGCTACAAAATTTATTCAATTTATACCTCTTGGATTTTGAAAACTCCTATAACTGGTATTTTAAAAATTGAGGTAAAAGAGTTGTTTTAAAGCATTATGGGAGGGATATTTATAGGTGAACTATCTAGGTTAAATATTTGGAGGAGAAATTGTGTAGGAGTCAACATGATCAATCACAAAATTTTACTATCATTAAAACTATTCATCATATATACATCTAAAAATATCATTAAAAAGACAATAAGAATAGGATGAAGATGTAGCATAGGGAAAATTCACGAATTAGCAATACAAGCATAACTCAAAATAAACCTAAGCTAATGATCGAGAACAATGGAAAACTATAAAAACATGCATAAATGAACGATTTTACCAAAAACCCATGTAATTCCATGAATCACCTCCATTACTCTTCTCCATTTTGTTGTAGTATGATACTTGCCCTCAGATTAAGTATGCAAATATAGCCTCATGATAATGATAATAGCAAAACATTGAAGATTCTAAAGTTGCTTCCAAAACTCATAAGATTTCGGGAGGAGTAATAATGATAGAGGTAAAGCCAATTTATAGAAAATATGATTTTTGAATGACAAACTCAGATTAAAAGATAAATCGACGATTAAGATTAAAAGATGTGGCATGCAATAAGATTAGGGTTAAATTGGTGTAAGTGATAAAGCATAAATGGTGGAGATTAAATGAAATAATAATTTAATCACTGGTGGAAACTAGTTGAGACGTAGAATCTTAAAGATTGCATGTAGAAGATAATATTGACGAAGTGATCAACACAGAAAGACTGTTCGTTAGAGACAATTAGCTATTATCTCACCAGATAACTGAATGATCAAATTAGATCTAGACATAAGTGATAAATGACTAATTAGATAACAAAGAGATTATCTAATCATAAAGGAATATGATAAGGATAAATCCTTTCGAATTAAATGATTTCAATTCGACATTCAATATTTTGGGATTAAATTGAATAAATAAAGATTTATTTAATATTAGAGAGAAAAGGTTAATGAATAATTAAATAATTAAAGTGATTATTTAATTATAGTTGAAAGTTAAAAATTAATTAAACAATAGTTTATTTAATTTTAGAAAGAAGATAGATTAAATTAGTGACGTAATTAAATAACTAATATTTATTTAATTAATCAAGACAGAATAAAGGTAAGAATGATTTAATTAAATAATTAAAGTTATTTAATTAATAGAGGATATATGACTTTAGAAAATAATTAAATAATTAACATTATTTAATTATGAGAAATGATGATGAATGAAATATGAAGAAGTTAAGGGCCGTAGGCCTAGGACAATTTTTAGTGTCTACATTTTTCCCCTCTTTGATACAATGTTGTTTATCACGTTGTGTCAAAGAAAATTAGTCAAAACATGCCCCAGTGACAGCAAGATAGGGTTATGCCCCCTCAAGAGAATTTTACAAAATTTTCAAAAAAAATTCAAAACCCTATTTTTGGGGGGGTATAAATAGGAAATTGGCATTTATAAGTTCATTTTGCACAAGTTTAGACTTTGAAAAATCTAAAGATCTAAGTGAAGATGGAGCAAGTTCCCCACTGCGATCACTGTGCCTACAGAGTTTGTACCTTCAAACGATCGGAGGGCGCAAGAGATCCAGTAAGTCTTTTTCAACTCACTTTGTTAATTTTTGTTTTCATGCATTTTTAGGTAGGATTATAAATTTCAACAGTCAGTTGCATCACTCCGCGATAGCTGCAAATGTTATCGCGTTCGACGCATCTGACTATGAAATGACACAATTGTTATAGACATGCTAGGGCTAGATTAAGTTTCTAAGTTTTTGTTATGCAACTATCAAAATTCAATGCATTCGTGGGTTGGAACCACATCTACATTTGTGTTCAATGCATTTGACTGTGATTGTGTGCAATCAAAAAGGGATAAGATGCAACTACTTAGAAATGATGCATTTGCAAATAGTGACGCAATTGTTGAAATGCAACGCAAGTTAATTTATGTGACACAATTGGCTATTGACCAAGTTGTCTTAGGTTAAGCTTGACTTGTTTTAATGACTTGTATAAAACAAACTCACACAGTGATTATCATGTTGGTCACAGGTTCCTCTAGATCTGATTTATACTCGAGAGTCACGACCGCCTAAGACTTATCGTTTGCGAGATCAACTAACTAGTGACGAGAGGCGTAGGTTGTGGCATCTTGGTTTGTATCATGTGGTGTTCATGCCCATCATTAGGGAAAATAGAGGGTTTTTTACTACACTAGCTAAGCGTTGGCATTCAGAGACATGTTCTTTTCACCTGCCTACAGGAGAGGTGATCATCACGTTGGAGGATGTCTATAGGATCCTGCGTCTACTGATCTGAGGAGAGAGAGTCAGCTATGAGCCTACCCAAGGATATCAGTTGTTAGCTACCTATTATGCAGTTGATGATATAGCATAGCTGGATATCGATAGATACAAGATCATATGGGAGACACTGATTGCTCGGTATGGGAAATTTGAGTGTGTTCTATGCATTGCGATAGTTGGGATAGTGATCCCAGATCATCGAGAACATGGATTTCTAGTTGGATGGGGGGAGATGCTTGTTCGTATGTTTTCCAGGGATACATTATATGCATGGGGGCCATGTTTATTGGTGATGGTTTATTTTTAGTTACATGACATAGTCTACAGACAAGGACAGTCGATGAGCTACATTGTGACTCTATTGATGGTCTAGGCTTGGGAGCACATTGTAGTGTTCCATCCACCAATTGATCAGCATATGGAGACCATGACACCATACATATATATGTACGCAAGGGCAGTGACACAGACTCATGTGGGCAATATTGGTTACTATAGACATGGGCTAGGTACATTGGTGAGTTTCATCTGGAGGCCTTATATGGACTATCATCAGTGGCCAAATGAGGGTGAGCATCTACCTTGGTGCCATCGAGAGAGATACCTAATTAGAAACAGTGTCCATTTAGTTCATATTATTGAGATGTATTTTCCAGGTCAGGTCCTGTGACAATTTGGGGAGTAGCAGGATGCACCTCAGGGAGTAGCAGTGTATGCTCAGTCATCCAAGGAGTTTATGCCATGGAGTCCTATGATCTTAGCTAACACAATAGTGCAGGCCATTGACGGGTTACAGGAATAGTAGTGGGGGTGGAGAGGGGGACCAATGGATGCAGGGACCACTCCTAATTATGATGCATGGTAGAGGGTACATAGGCCTATTCCTTTGACAGATCTGGATCAACCTGCACTAGTTGGAATACGAGGACAGTGTCCTTAAGGTAGGAGAGGTGGAGGCATGGGGAGAGGAGATGAAGGCCAAGGGCGTGGTGGAGGTCAGGGTGACGATGGAGGAGACGGTGGAGCAGGTGATGATGGTGGCAATGGGAGAGGAGGAGGGGATGGTAGGATATTATAATAGTAGTTGAGGAGGAGGAGGAGGAGACCACTAACTCCTATCCAAGAGGAGGGAGAGGAGGAGGAGAGGGACGAGGAGAGAGAGGAGAGAGAGGAGGGTCGACAAGAGGAGGATATGCCCGATGTGGAGGCTGAGGCTAAGGAGGCTGAGAGAGAGGAGCTTGAAGTGTTAGCAACTACAACTACCATGGATGTGGATATGGGAGGTCATGAGGAGCAGCCATAGGATGAGGAGATGGGTGAGGAGGATCGGATCCTCTGTGAGAGGATTATAGACAAAGATAATGGTTTTGAGGATGTTCCCATCAAGGGTAGTTCGAGGGATAGAGATGAGGAGTTGTCTAGACTACATGCCAGAGTGTAGGCATTGGAGGCTGAGGTATAATCTCTATGGGCAGAGAGAGATGGGATATAGGTGGAGAGAGACACCCTATAGTTAGAGAGGGATAGTGTAGTGATCCAAGCTTAGGAGGTAGATTAGAGGATCATTGACTTTGTGGCCGAATGTATAGGCACAATCACTGACATAGCATAGGCACACCTTAGAGTGGGGAGGTGAGAGTAGTATTATATAGATATGTATGAGTCAGTAGTCCCACCTAAGCATAGGGAACCCAATGCATTAGTGGCACTGAGCAACAGTCGATCTCAGTCTCACAACAGATCTAGCCGAGGTGAGAGAAGTAGCATGGGAGTATAGGATAGGCTTATTTTGACTCAGATATTTTGACATTGATGTTTTATGTCCATTGAGCCTTTGGACTCTTATTTTGAGATACATTATGACAAATATTGTACTGTGACACTTTTTTAGCGATATATATATATATATATATCATTTTTGGTGGCAATTATATGATGTGCAATTCTTTATATCATATGCAGTCTTCTATTTATGCATGTGTTATAGATGACAATGTTTACTTTATGATATTCATGTAGCCTATGATGATATGTTAATTCTATATAATGATGTATGCATTTACTTTTATGGTATTATGGATGTCATGTATGGATGCTATGTTTATCATTATGAGATGCAATGTGATTTAATATGTACAATTCCATGTGAATGTATTTGTTGTGATAATATGTTATGCAGTTTATGATGGTGAATGCATGTTATGCCATGGATTCCTAGATGTGATAGATGTGTATATTTTTATGTTTTTCAAATGCAGCATATATGTATGATTTAATATGTACATATGTATGGAAATTTTTAAATGATGTTTGTAACATGAATGCATATGCAGGATACTTTATTATTTTTTGTGTCACAAGACTCCATCATAAAGCAAGAAAGAAGAAATGTTAGCAAGGAAAATTTGGATGTTAGTATTAGAAATCTTCAATATTTCTCCAAAACATAATAGGCCTTGCATTACTCATCATTGAGCATTAAATGACACAAATGGATAGCAAACACCATGATATGAGATAGACCAAGGTGGGGAAGGTCATCCACCTGCTAAAAATAGACAGTCATAGACAAGGAATGTCCCAACTCATACTAAGGGAAAAAATGCCCCAGTCTTTTTGTTAAGACAAACTGTAGACAAAAATCAAATAAAAGACGAGTCATGAGACATCATCGCTCCTCTAAATCCTTCACGAGACATCCTCAAGGAAACTGGTAACTTGATTTGAAGATAAAGCCAAAAGACAATAGACAAACAGCAGTCAAAGAAAAAGAGTCCACGACATCATTGCTTCTCTAAATCCTTCATGGGACATCCTTGAGGAAGCTAGTAATCGGACTCAACAACAAAGCCAATATGAAAATATAAGACACGACAAGCCATAATGTGAACAACCAGTAAGAATATTCGCCAAAATTTGATTTGTTTGTTGTTTAATTTCCTAGGAGATTGATAAGATGATTGTTTGATAAAGCCTAATTTTGGAAATGACACATCGTATAAGACGTCCAGTCTGGTTTCGATTATGTGACCACTTGTATAAGGTAATGATAAAGCCTGATTTTAGAAAGATGCATATCATATAAGATGTCAGTTCTGGCTTCAATCATGTGACCACCTGTATAGGGAAATGCTAATTTTTATTTTCAAGGACACATCCTGTATAAGACATAGATTAATTCGTTTGGTTATTTGAGTGTTTCAGCAATTTGTTTGGTTTGACTTGATGACCTTGTTGACTTGTTTGTCATGTTGATGTGTGACTTATCTTGATGTTTTGAAAATTGTTTATGTTTGATGACAATGTACGACTTATTTTGACTGACATGACGAACCCTAAAGGACTAACCTAGTGCGGCCTCAAGGGCTCATCAATTGATGGTCTTGCTTATGTTATATATGTAGAGACCTCGTAGTTCGACCTGACTTCAATTAACAGGACTAACTAAAAAATATTTCATTTAATTGAAGATATCTAATGTGTGTGACAATGAATGTGACGAACCCTAATGGACTGACTTAGTGTGGCCTCGAGGGCTCATCAATTGATGGCCTTGCCTATGTTATACACACAGAGACCTCATAGTTCGACATGCCCAATGACTTTGTCTTATTGACTAAGGATTGAGTCATGATTTTATTTTGACAAACATAAAAATACTGACCTAATGCCTTAGGGGCACATCGATAGATGGCCTTGCCTATGTCCAATTGCAGAGGCAATGTAGTTCAACAATGATAAAGACTGACTGACACGACTGACTCTGACTCTGTTTTTGGGTTTTTTTAAAGTTATTTGGATGTTTTTGTCTTTTTTGAAGTTTTATGATATTTTTGGATTTTTTTAGGACATTTTGTGAATTTTTTGGATTTTTACAATGGTTTTACATCCTCTGAACAATCACTATAAGAACCAAATGACATAAGTCAAGTGTCTGCCCACAGTCGGGTATAAGACCAATTTATTATGAATAGGATGGAATGGGGATGCAAAGTGTGCTCGATGTCAATCATTCCAAGTCATGTAAAAGACAACCATTTATTATGGGTGTAATGATAGGGAAGTTAGATTGGAATGATGGTAGACAAAAGAGCAGAGTTGACTACACATGGCGCATGTTTGCCATGTTTTCACCATGGTGCTCATCCAAAGCACCACCGAAGTGGTTTTCACAATTGGACAATTTATTTCTCTTTACTGTTTTCTTGATTTTTTCAAAAAAAATTATGTTACCAAGACGCCTGTTTGCCAGGTTTTCACCTAGGTAACGATTTTTTTGGTTTTTTCATTTTTTTGTGTTTTTGATGATTAAGAAAAGGCTCTTAGAAGCTATGTGTAGAACCTCTTCAAATGAAGGTTGTTGATTGGTGTTTATAGTGGTTCTCCTTTAGGGGTAGAGAGTCGGTATGCTCTTGATCCAAAGGCTTATGTGGCATTATAGAGTCCTAGCCAGTTTGGTTCAAACTTTCCTAGTTTTTCTCTTTTTGCTTGATTCTTTGGATTTTCCATTAAAACCACATCACCAATGCCAAAGTGTCAATTCAATACTTTCTTGTTGTAGCTACAATGAAGATGATTTTGATACGCTTGAAGGTGATCTAGTGCCTTTTATCTTTGTTCATCCAGGAACTCTAGCTCGTGTAGTCTTGACACACGGTACTCTTCATTGTCAATATACCCTTTCAGAGATACCCTTAGGGAAGGAATCTCAACCTCAATAGGCAAGATGGCCTCAGAACCGAATACCAAGGAATATGGAGTGGTACCGGTGGGAGTGTGGATGCTTGTGCGATAAGCCCATAGGGTAGGGTTAAGTTATAAATGTCAATCACGCATCATTGATAGTCTTTTTAAGGATTCTTAGGATTGTTTTGTTAGACACCTCAGCTTGGTCATTACCTTGTGGGTAATATGGAGTGGAAAAGTGGTGTTGGGTATGGAATTCTTGGTAGAGGTGATGAACTTCTTGGTTTTTAAAAGGGTGTCCATTATCCATGATTATGGATTGAGGAACACCATACCAAAAAATGATATAGTTAAGGATGAACTTAGAAATTTGTATGTCAGTAATGTAGGTCATAGGAATGGCTTCAATCCACTTGGTAAAGTATTCAATTGCATTAATGATGAATTTATGACTGTTGAAGAATGTAGGATGTATCTTACCTATGCGATCAAGTCCCCATTGGGAAAAGGGCCATGGTGATGCTATTGGATGGAGCTCCTGTGCTAGTGTGTGTATCAAGTCTCCGTGAATTTGACACTGTCGACATTTCTTGACAAAGACATATGAGTTATTTTCCATCGTAGACCAATAATAGCTCAGTCTCATAATCTTCTTGGCTAAGGTGGGACCACTAGAGTGGGATCCACATATACCTTCATGTACCCCACACAAGGTCGCTTTTTCTTCTTTAGTATCGAGACATCTCAACAAGGTATTGTTTAGGTAAAGTCTATAAAGGGTATCTCCAGTGATGGTATACTTAGAGGACTTACAGATAAATGTCCTATGTTGGTTGTTCGAGAGGTCAAGGGATAGGATTTGGGCATGGAGGTAGTCATATATGTCTTTGTACCACATGGAATTGGGACCAACAAGTTTTCACACCATTTCTAAATCTGGGACGTCAAAGGCAGAGACCCAAAGTTCTACCAAAAACTCAAATTTAGGCATGTTGTTAGGTATGTCCAAGAGTGAACCAATGGTTTCCATGGTGCATGCTTCCCTATTCTAAATGTGGGGTATTTGATGAAAGATGATGTCAAAATATTGTTTGAAACTATCTTCCATTCGCTTGTATAGGGCGAGCTTTTCATCTTTGGTTTCATAGTCATCGTAAACTTGTCAAACTACCACCTGAGAATCTCCATAAACTTGTAGATGCTTAATCTTCCATTTGATTGCCATCCGTAATCATGTTACAAGAGCCTCATATTCTGTTATATTATTGGTTCATGGAAAAACAATTCTGAATGACTTAGGAATAGTGTTACCCTATGGTGTGATAAATAATATGCCAGCCCCTAAACCATGATTTGTGTGGGACCCATCAAAGTATAACTTCCATGTCATTCCTGCGTCAAGGGTGAAGATGAATTCATCAAGAGAATCTAAAACTAGAGGATGATCTACCTTAATCGGTGCGTCTATCAGGTATTCAGCAATAACTTGTCCTTTTATAGCTTTTCTTTCTAAATACTGGATATTATGTTCACTGAGTACCATTACCCATTTAGCCAATAGTCCTGTTAATGTTGGTTTACTAAGGAGATACTTCAAAGGATCTATCTTTTCGACCAACATTTTTTTGTGGTTTAACATGTAGTGCCTAAGTTTTTGAGTAGCGAAAACTACTACAAGACAAGCATGTTCTATGGTACTATAATTTAGCTCATAACCTACCAAAGTGTTTTCTATATAATACACTACCCTTTCATGACCCTCATTATCATTCTATGCAAGTAAGGCTCCTAGTGCTGATGTGGTTGTTGAAATGTAGAGTATCAAAGGTCGTCCATCTGTAGGCGGCATTAACACTAGTGGTGTGAGTAGGTAATCCTTGATCTATTGAAAAGCTTCTTGGCATTTACCTATCCATACAAACGGTACCCCTTTTCTGAGTAGATTTTGGAATGGATGTATCTTGTCTGCTAACTACACTATAAATCATCCGATAGACTACAGTCTCCCTTGTAGTGTTTGTAGTTGACTTATATTGGCCGGTGGAGGCATGTCCATTATAGCTTTCACTTTTGTTGGGTCCACTTCAATGCCTCGTCTAGAAATAGTGTATCCTAGAAGTTTTCCTGATTGTTCACCAAATACACTTTTTTATTTATTTAGCCTCACTTTGTATTCTTCTAGTCTTTGAAAAATACTATCTAGGACCTATAAGTGATTATCCCTTGTCAATGATTTAGCTATCAGATCATCCACATAGTCTTCCATGAGAGTGTGTATGAGATCATGGAAAATGGTTGTCATGGCGCATTGATATGTTGCTCCAAAATTTTTAAGTCCAAAAGGCATGACGTTCTAGCAATAAGTTCCCCATGGACAAGTGAAGGTTGTCTTATGTTGGTCTTCAGGTGCAATTTTGATTTGATTGTATCCCAAGAAACCATCCATGAGGGATAACATTTCATATCATATTGTTAGGTCTACAATCATGTCAATATTTGGCAAAGGAAAGTCATCTTTAGGGCATGCTTTGTTTATATCTCAAAATTTTGTACAAATACGGATGCCCCCTATTGGTTTTGTTACTAATACAAGATTTGAAATCCATTATGCATAGTCAATTGATCTAATAAAGCCGACAACGAACTGTTTATTTAGTTTACCTTTGACTAATAAAGCAATTTGCGGTTGCATTTTTCTTAATTTCTACATCACGGGTTTAGCACCTAGTTGTGATGGAAAATGATGTAATACTAGGTCAGGATCCAGTCCAGGCATGTCAACATATGACCATGCAAATTTGACTTGTCTTTCTATGAAGAAGTTATGAAATTCAGGTTGCTTTGTTTCTGTCAAAGATGCTAAAAAATAGATTACCCAAGGATTATCTTCAGTGCCTATGTTGATCTCCACAGATTCCTCAACCAACATTGGTGACTTTTCTTGAGCAACGGGGAGAATGTTCAACCCTCCATCCTTGGGTGCCTCAAAGAGGTTTTCGCCCTTGGATGCATCCTTTTTTTTTCTTTTTTTTTCTTAATGTTTCAACTTTTGTGACTAGAGGGGTGAATGGACTCCCCAAAATAAGACATTTTATTCAAGTCTATGGTAAATTCAGCCTTAAGGTCACCACTAGGTATTCCTTTTCACATTCCCATGAACTCATTTATTGCTTCATCATTCTCAAAGGTATCTAAGATGGGGAGGTCTTATTGATCCCAATCGATAAGTTGGGGATATACCAGGGGCATGTCATCATTGGAAGTATCAAAATTTGAAGGAGTCAAGGTGAAGGCTACGTTATTAACATAGTTTCAAAAGGATTTTATGGTGTCTTCCCTACTCCTAGGAGGGGGTACGTCAGGTTTTGATGTGTCCTATGATGGACCAATTTTGAAGTTTTACTCAAATATTTCATCAAATGTAGGTTCACCTGGTTCTCTAAAGGTTTCAAAAATTTCATAGTCATTAGATGATTTTTCATAACCAAATTCATATTCGTTTGAGTCAATGGAATAATAAGGTTGGTTGAATGGCTCATTGGATGTCTTGATAACTTCAGAAGCATTGACTTCCTCTTGTAAAGGCGATGTGATACTAGAAACGCCAATCTTAAGTGGTTGAAATCCCATCCCTAAGCCTTTTGGTCACTTAGAGACAATGATGGCTTTAGTTCTCCCATTCTAATGTAGTCCCAACCCACTATGTCCATCATATCCTTTGCTTTGCATTATCATGAAACATTTTCCATATTGATTTGTGGGTATTTAAGCGAGTGGAGGAGGTTCTTCATCATCTTCTTTGTATAACCAAGAGGTCACATCTTCTTCATTTATAGCTTCTTTACTTAGTTCCCCCCATTTTGTGAAAGTCATTGTTGGAGGTACTTATACGGTGATGATGGATTTCTCCTATCTTCCATTGGTAGATCATATGATTTGGGAGGAACCAACTGGCTGATACAATAAGATGCTTTCATATGATACTCTCCACAACCCTTGGATCTCAACCTTAGGAGTGGAAGGTGGTGGTTGGGAAGTAGAAGTTTGGAAAGAGTGGATGGATTGATATACTGGGATGAGTTGGATGATGAAGCCTCCTGATTAATAGGCACCTGTCATTGAGGTATTCTGTGTAGGTTAGTGCAATACTGGAAAGGATCAGGATCACCATCTATCATTATCTCGGTGCCATTGTATGGGAATTTAAGACATTGATGGTAAGTGGAAGGGACGGGCTTCATAGCATGTATCCATGGTCTACCCAGTAAGATATTATATGGGAGGACGAGATCCAATACTTGGAAATTGGTATTTATAACCACAGGACCAATTCTGATGGGAAACATTACAACTCCTTTAGATGATCATTCTTCATCATCATATGCCTTAATGACAATGCTCTTAGTAGTGTCCACACATGCCTCTAAAAATCCTAATTCCTTAACCAATTTTAAGGTGCAAATATTCAACCCTGCTCCTCCGTCTAGTGAGACTCACCTAACTTTTGTCTTATGAACAATGACTTCAAGGTGCAAAGGGTCATTGTGGTCTATCTTGTTGGTTGAGTAATCTTGTTTAGATAAGGTGGCATGATGAGAGTTGGTTGGGTAGTCTACCATCTCTTGGAAATGATTAACATCAAGGTTGGTGGGGACGGTCATGCTTTGCAAAGCTTTGTCTAAAATGGCTCGATGATTGGGTGATATATGCAACAATTCCAAGATAGAAATTTGTGTTGGGGTCTTCCCCAACTAGTCAAGTAAATTATACTGAGGCTTGGAGGACTTTGCTTGTTGCTGTGATGGAGGGCCTTCAACGGTTATCTTGGTTTAGCGAGTGTTGACAGTACATTCAGGAGTTTTCTTCATGGTAATAGTGTTGATATGACCATCAGCGGCTCGAATGTGATTTATGATGGTGTCATGGTTATAGTCATATTTGACATTAGCATAGTTGGCTTAATTCACTAGTACAAAAATAATAATATATGACTAAATAAACTACTAAAAATTGCATATAAATGACTAATTTTGGTCATGTGACCATTAGTAGTTTATTGCCGGTCATTTATAACACGACCAAATTTATGACTAAACTATTTTAGTCATTTATCTAGTCATTGATTTAGTCATTAGTTTGGTCCTTGATTTGGTCATGATTTAGTCATTAATTTAGTCATTCATTATTGTTAACTAGTCATTTATTTAGTCATGGTAGGGATTTATTTAGTCATATATTTAGTCATTAATTTAGTCATTGATTGTCATTAACTGGTCATTTATTTAGTCATGGTAGTCATTTATTTAGTCATATATTTAGTCATTACTTTAGTCATATATTTAGTCACTAATTTAGTCATTATTTTAGTCATGGTAGTCATATATTTAGTCATTGTAGTCATTTATTTTAGTCATAGTAGTCATTTATTTAGTCATGGTTTAATCATTTATTTGAGTGAGTCAATTATTCAAGTTATAAATCAAATCTAACTTAATTAATTCTCACAAATTTATGCATATAAACGTCAAATGTCATAGATATTCAAATGTTTCTTTTGTATTGGATTAACATGAAAAAAAATATACAATTAACAAACAACTTTATGCATATAAAACTCAAATATCATAGATATTCAAATGTTTTTTTTGTATTGCATGAAAAAAAAAATATACAAACAACAAACAGCTACATAACCAAAAGAATTACAAACATACAATTGCATAAACAAAAATCCAAGAAATACATCCTTCACTGCACTCTTGGTTGCCATGGAAGACAAATCCAAGATACGATAAAAATGCTACAAACATTGAAGGGAGAAAAGACATAAAAATATATAGTAAATGTAGTTATATTATTTGTGGTGCATATATTGCCCGATTCAAAGCAGTCTTGCCCTCCCATTCCAGTCGGACAACCCTTGAGAGAATATTGGAAGGATTCGAATGAGAAGGATGACAACTTCTTATCTAGAAATCTCACTAGTCATGGTCGGATGAAAGTAAAGAGTGCATGTTCAC
>VDFB02353493.1:428634297-428648776 GCA_007258455.2 Sequoia sempervirens
TTTTTTTTATTTTTTTCTTATTGTTTTGACTTTTGTGACTAGAGGGATGAATGGACTCCCCAAAATAAGCCGTGTTATCCAATTCTATGGTAAATTCAACCTTAAGGTCACCACTAGGTATTCCTTTTCGCATTCCCATGAACTCGGTTATTGCTTCGTCGTTCTCAAAGGTATCTAAGATGGGGAGGTCTTATTGATCCCAATTGATAAGCTGCAGATATACCAGGGACATGTCATCATCGGAAGTATCAAAATTCGAAGGAGTCAAGGTGAAGGCTAAGTTATTAACATAGTTCCAAAAGGATTTTATGGTGTCTTCCCTACTCCTAGGAGGGGGTACGTCAGGTTTTGATGTGTCCCGTGATGGACCAATTTTGAAGTATTACTCAAATATTTCATCAAATGTAGGTTCACCTAGTTCTCTAAAGGTTTCAAAAATTTCATAGTGATTAGATGATTTGTCAGAACCAAATTCATATTCGTTTGAGTCAATGGAATAATAAGGTTGGTCAAATGGCTCATTTGATTTCTTGATAGCTTCAGAAGCATTGACTTCCTCTTGTAAAGGCGATGTGATACTAGAAACGCCAATCTTAAGCGGTTGAAATCCCATCCCTAAGCCTTTTGGTCACTTAGAGACAATGATGGCTTCAGTTCTCCCATTCTAATGTAGTCCCAACCCACTATGTCCATCATATCATTTGCTTTGCATTATCATGAAACATTTTCCATATTGATTTGTGGGTATTTAAGCGAGTGGAGGAGGTTCTTCATCATCTTCTTTGTATAACCAAGAGGTCATATCTTCTTCATTTATAGCTTCTTTACTTAGTTCCCCCCATTTTTTGAAAGTCATTGTTGGAGGTACTTGTATGGTGACAATGGATTGTCTCCTATCTTCCATTGGTAGACCGTATGATTTGGGAGGAACCAACTGGCTGATACAATAAGATGCTTTCATATGATACTCTCCACAACCCTTGGATCTCAACCTTAGGAGTGGAAGGTGGTGGTTGGGAAGTAGATGTTTGGAAAGAGTGGATGGATTGATATACTGGGATGAGTTGGATGATGAAGCCTCCTGATTAACAGGCACATGTCATTGAGGTATTTTGCATAGGTTAGGTCAATACTGGAAAGGATCAGGATCACCATCTATCATTATCTCGGTGCCATTGTATGGGAATTTAAGACATTAATGGTAATTGGAAGGGACGGGCTTCATATCATGTATCCATGGTCTGCCCAGTAAGATATTATATGGGAGGATGAGATCCAAGACTTGGAAATTGGTATCTATAACCGCAGGACCAATTCTGATGGGAAATGTTACAACTCCTTTAGATGATCATTCTTCATCATCATATGCCTTAATGACCATGCCTCTAAAAATCCTAATGCCTTAACCAGTTTGAAGGTGCAAATATTCAACCCTGCTCCTCCGTCTACAAAGACTCGTCTAACTTTTGTCTTATTGACAATGACTTCGAGGTGCAAAGGGTCATTGTGGTCTATCTTGTTGGTCGAGTAATTTTGTTTAGAGAAGGTAGCATGATGAGAGTTGGTTAGGTAGCCTACCATCTCTTGGAAATGATTAACATCAAGGTTGGTGGGGATAGTTGTGCTTTGCAAAGCTTTGTCTAAAATGGCACAATGATCAGGTGATATATTCAACAATTCCAAGATAGAAATCTGTGTTGGGGTCTTCTCCAACTAGTCAAGTAATCGGTGGGCTTGGAGGACTTTGCTTGTTGGGCCGCGGATGGAGGGCCTTCAACGGTTATCTTGGTTTAGCGAAGGTTGACAAGACATTCGTGAGTTTTCTTCATGGTAATAGTGTTGATATGACCATTGGCCGCTCGAATGTGATTTATGATGGTGTCATGGTTATAGTCATATTTGACATTAGCATAGTTAGCTAATTCACTAGTACAAAATAACAATATATGACTAAATAAACTACTAAAAATTGCATATAAATGACTAATTTTGGTCATGTGACCATTAGTAGTTTATTGCTCTGATCATTTATAACACGACCAAATTTATACTAAACTATTTTAGTCATTTATCTAGTCATTGATTTAGTCATTAGTTTGGTCCTTGATTTGGTCATGATTGAAGTCATTAATTTAGTCATTCATTATTGTTAACTAGTCATTTATTTAGTCATGGTAGTCATCTATTTAGTCATTATTTAGTCATATAATTAGTCTAGTCATATATTTAGTCATTGATTGTTAGTACATTTAGTCATTTTAGTCATATATTTAGTCATTAATTTAGTCATTAATTTAGTCATATATTTAGTCATTATTTTAGTCATTACTTTAATCATGGTAGTCATATATTTAGTCATTGTATTCATTTATTTTAGCCATAGTAGTATTTATGTAGTCATGGTTTAGTCATTTATTTGAGTGAGTCAATTACTCAAGTTATAAATCAAATCTAACTTAATTAATTCTCACAAATTTATGTATATAAACTTCAAGTGTCATAGATATTCAAATGTTTCTTTTGTATTGGATTAAAATGAAAAAAAAATATACAATTAACAAACAACTTTATGCATATAAAACTCAAATATCATAGATATTCAAATGTTTTTTTTGTATTGCATGAAAAAAATGAATATACAAACTGCAAACAGCTGCATAACCAAAAGAATTACAAACAACATACAGTTTCATAAACAAAGATCTAAGAAATGCATCCTTCACTGCACTCTTGGTTGCCATGGAAGACAAATCCAAGATATGATAAAAATGCTACAAACATTGAAGGGAGAAAAGACAAAAATATATAGTAAATGTAGTTATATTATTTGTGGTGCATGTATTGCCCGATTTAGAGCAGTCTTGCCCTCCCATTCCAGCCAGACAACCCTTGAGACAATATTGAAAGGATTCGAATGAGAAGGATGTAAACTTCTTAGCTAGAAATATCACTAGTCATGGTTGGATGAAAGTAAAGAGTGCATGTTCACCTCTCCAATTTGATGAGCTACAACTTGAAAATAAGATTTCAACAAGGGTTTTAGAGTATGCTTCTTAAAATGAAAATACAACCAAGATCTAATAATGAGCACATTTAGATTTTTACAATATGGCATCCTTTACCTATTTCAATGGTTCTGTGAGATTTCCCATTATAGATGCTTAAATCGTTAATGATGTAAAAAAATAAATGAATTTACTTCTATGCCATTTCACATTAGAAACACTTCATTGAAACTCGAAACCCTTAGAAATCAAATACTAAGGAATGATCATCAATTGTTAACAACCTTTTCCACAATCTTTCTACAATAGTTTATCCCTCACTTCCTTCCCCATGTTTATGCCACTTTACCTATTGAGAAGTCATGTCATCAAAAGTTATGTATGCTTTGGGGCTTGAGACCGATAATGGTGATGGAATGGATTTTAGTCTTAGATCGAAGTCACTATAGAATTCTTATTTGGTAATATTCAATGTCTTTTGTCTTATTATTTGCAAGATATTTAATACTTAATTTTATGTCCTACAAAGAAAAATGTCCCATAGTGTGTATGAGTAATCCAAACACTTTCGAGTAGTTTGAAAAACTTTCAAGCTTTTAGGGCAAGCATGGAGTTTATTAAGTTAACGAGTTCTAATCATCTAAAGTGATCTATTCATTTTCATTGCTTTCTTAGGTAGAAAATTCCTCCAAGGCTTTTTGGGATCTTTTTCTATGCTTCACCAGAATCAAAAACAAGAAAGTGGAGACAACTAGATCAAGAAAGAATAGGTTTTAGGTGGACTTCTTAAGGAAACATCACAAAAATAAGAGTCAGAAGGAAATAGTGTAGGAAAAAGCATAAACTTCTCAAAACTCTTGGAGACAATACTGGAAATTGTCAGGCATTCCCCAAAACATTACTGGAATCTTCATTAATGTTATAGCAGTTGTTCCAACACCAAAAACTTATGGAAACTACTTGAAAATGGCTTGAAGCTTCTGCAAACATTTCTAACTCAACCAAAAAAGCTGCTACAAATTTCTAGCCCATCTACAACTTTCCATAAATTTCCAAAATAGTGAAATGTTTTAGAAACTTGGAAATAGGTTTCAAACATATTAGAAACAACTTCTAAGAAACAAAGATTTCCTTTATAAATATTTGGAAGCCTTTCCTCATTTCCAATCATAAACTAAAGCTTTTCCTTCTTTAATAAAATTTTATGTTTTCTCTATTTTTACTAGTTTTATCTCTCTAATGCCCTTTCAGGCTACTTTCCATCTAAAAACTACAAAGGGTTACATGAGTGAATTTTTTTTATTTTTCCAAATTGGCACCGTTACAAATTTCTATCATGCTTGATGCCATTTTAGCTTCAATGGTGATCCTACAAAGAAGAAAGTTGTACACTTGATATTCTTAGATAAAGACAAAGAAATAAATAATAATCTATGATTTTAGCCTTGTCAACGCCCATTACTACCCCATTAGCTGATCTTCAGGTAAAAATTAATTCTTTCCTTTAGGATAGCTACAACTCTAGCTTAGCCAAAAGCTAACAATTCAATGGACAAATATTTTGAAGCAATGGAGACTGAAACAATTTTCAAAGAATGTTGTTGAATATATTCAGAAAGGATTTTTCAGTCAATTGGCATCAACACATTAAGATAAATATGAGATAGTTAATGCCTCTACTTCTAGAAACAAAAACATTGCAAAAGACATAAAATAATATATTGTTATTGAGAATAACCCAAGATAAATTGAGGATTCAATTATGCTCCAGAAGGGGCCTAAGAATATTTATAAGTGATTTCTCTTATTGAAGCGTATGCTCATAGAAGAAATGAAATATGTCCACTATTTCTGATTCTGTTCTCTTTGAGACAAATTGTAAAAGCAGGAAACATTATCCCAAAAAAGTAGGCTAAACAAACATGCTTTTGACCAACCTCAAACTGCTCCAAATTAGCATACTCTCCTTCTGCAAGCTTCATCCTTATTGTACCAAAATCCATTGGATTTTTTATATAATCGTAGTAGTCTGGGACCTGATAGTATGGGAAATATTACTTTTTGAAATCAATAACACTGATATGTTAAATAATAAGAGGGTCATATCTAGAGTACAATACCTCCTCTGGATCAACTGGTTCAGCAAAAACTTCATATTTGTCCTTTCTGTCAGAAAAGGATAGATAGATGTCACAAGATTAGTATTACATAACATGAGGGTTAAAAATGAGATTCTCCATAAGATTATAAAACTCAATCATGAAACAGAAGGGTGAAGCAGTATATTCCAATAAAAACCATTCAGAGACATATGAAAATAGAGAACCTAAACTTGCAAGTTGCCACAAAGGCTAGTCATTAGAAAGCAGAGGGAAAATCTACCCACTTTTGAAGCTTATCAAGGACAAGTTCAAGAAGTTTTCTTTCTGGAATTGGAGTTGCCATCTGCTGCTCTGTTAATTTTCCTATTCCACAGATATCAAATATAAAATTTCAATTGATTGTGTGTCAAGATTGTTAAGGCCAGCTAGATAAATAAATCAAGAACTGCATGTAAGAACTTTGACAATTCCAAGGCAGAAAGAAACAAACCTGAAATTGGCTCTGCTACTTCATTGCTACTTTGCTTATCTTTCTGCAAGAAAAAATAAATCATAAGATGTCTCACTCATTCCAAACCATGTAATTTTCATTTTTCAAAATTATTTGGAGATATTATTAGTAATATAAGAAGGCACAACTCAAACACATCCAAAACAGGAAAGTAAATTCCTCAAAAGCATGAGTTGCAGATACAGAATGCAAATTCACCATGTCACATATCATCAATTGCAAGAATCATCCTCAAAATTATATTCACCAAAAGATATGTTGGGAAAAAGGTAACTTTCATATGCATGTGACTAGGAATTTTATCTACTGAGATAATTAACAAAAAGTAATTAGTTAATTAACCAAAGTTTTAAGCAAAGGTGAAAGAAAATTGCTAGGGATTATGTGTATATACTACTATGCTTTCATGATATATGCCCACATTGTTACCTGACTCATGTTCCAACCAGATTCTTAAAAGTGCTTTGCAATTTTGGATATGGATTTCTAGTTACATTTTAGCATTTTATATGCATAGATCTAAATATTTGAAAATATGTCATACTTTCAAATACCGAATTCCTAGAATTGGAGAGCCCCATCCCACCTCTCTTACTCTCACACACATGTTTATGTATCTTAGAGCACATATGGCTTAATATCATGATATTTTTAATCTAAATTTGATCATTAAAATATAGCATAATCCAATTGATTGAAATAACTAGACTTTCAAATGTTGCATGAATGAGGAAGTACTTTGAGACATGTTTCCACTCACAGCATGAAAAAATATTTGGGCAAACAGAGAATACAGCAAAGCCAGGCACAAAAAAGACCTTGGTGTGAACCAAGCTCCCTGGGCCTAGAACAGTTGTACCAACATGATATGATAACGTATTTGGCACATACATATTTGAAATATACCAAATTCATCCAAATACACAAAGTAGGATGTATATATTATCGGCACATGCAAAGTTTGTCCTCACATAATACAAAATTAGCATCCCAAGCAGAAGGAAAAGCATTTCCTCTTCCATGCTTTTGTGGGGATTGGCATTTAGAGTCTCTTTTCAGTCATTTGCTTGTATGACTATACCACTTGTTGTCTTGTAATGATCGATCTAGAAAAATTGTAGGATCATTATTGATGTGCGATAGTGAAAAATGTTGTTTGAGTAAACTTTCAGAGCAAAGAAAGCTTTTGTATGTTGATTTCAGTAGCATATTGCAGAGGATCAACACAAAAGTAACTTTATATTTGTGTTGAAGAATTGTGCAGAGGAATATCCAAATCTATTATAGACCACTTTCCAAGTAATGGTTGGAAATGCTTTGGTAGATATGCATGCAAAATATGGAAGCACAAGAAAGGCACGTGAACTATTTGATAGGATGCCTCAAAGAGATTTCATCTCATGGAATGCAATGATTGCAGGTTTTGCAGAAAATTGTTTATTGAAAAGGCTTTCAAAACTTTCAAACAAATGCAATTGGTAGGTATAAAGCCAAATTTTTTGCCAGAGTCCTCCCTACCTGTGCCAAAATGGGAGCTTTGGGATGGGCTATGAACATGCACCAAAGCATTATGGTAGGGGAATTTTTGTCAGATGTTATAGTTGGATATGCTCTGGTAGACATATATGCAAGATGTGGAATCGTAGAAAAAACACCTAAATTGTTTGATAGAATGCCTCAAAGAGATGTCATCTCATGGAATGAAATGATTGATTGCATAATGCACACAAAATGGATTTTGCAAGGAACTTCTCAAAATATTTGAATTAATGAATCACTATGGAACACATCCTAACATTGTAAGCTTTGATTGGGTTCTAAGTGCATGCAGTCATGCAAGTTTAGTGGATGAGGGCTACACATACTTCACATGTCAATAACACTATCGGCCTAACATTACTACATTGGGGGAACTCCCCTCATAGCTCCACCGATAGACCGATGAAATTAGCTCACAACAAAAATATTAGCGTAATAGAGGCTATCGGGCCAACATAAAACTCGGTTCCCTCGATGCAATGATAAAAGGCTAAAGGAATCAGAGGAAGTGACACCTATCGGTGGACCATGATTGAATAGGAAAAGTGTTTACCATCTATTACAAAATATTGAAATACAATGTTAGACAGACTTGAAAGTTTGAAACTATTTCAACCATGTTTTCCCATCTAACCTCAATGTAACTTGCAATTGTAGTAACATCGTTGTCATTTGGATCTTGCATAGCTGTAAGGGCTACTATTTTTATGAAACTTTGGTGTGTGATGTGGAAAGAAGGTATTTGTAACCTCTAGATTCCTAGAAGTAGGACAAGCTGGTCATGGACACACTTGTATCTCTCTAGGAATTATAATGTTCTTTGGTATTGAGAAGGCTATTTTCTATGACTTGTCTTGGTTTTTTTGTGTTTGCATTAGTCTTTGTGCCTTGTCATTTGAGTAATGTGGTTTTTTTCTAATGCAAAATCAATGTACTTGTCACTTTTCTTAAACTATTATCTCTTTTGTTTGGACGTTAAGGGCTCATTCACTTGTTTTAAAGTTAATTTGAACTTCCTTGTATCCTAACACTTCTATGTTCAAGGTTGCAGCTGTGACAGGTTGCCAATGGAATCAAGGAGGTTATTTAAACCATGACAATAATTTAGTTTTGAATGTTGCAACTGCAATAGATTGTCAGTAGAATCAAGGAGGTTATTTAAACCTTTAAGAATTCCTCTAATATTCAAGTGTTGAAGCTGTGAGAGGTTGACAATGGAATTGGGGAGGTTATTTAAACCTCTGCAACTCTCTATTTTCAACAGTTGCAAATGTGACAGGTTGCCAATGGAATCAGGAAGGTTATTTAAACCTCTACAATCTTCTATGTTCAAGTGTTGCAGCTGTGACAGGTTGCCAATAGAATCAAGGGGGTTATTTAAATTTTTACACATTTTTATGTTCAAGTGCTACAGCTGTGATAGGTTGCCAATGGAATGAGGGAGGTTATTTAAATCTATAGACCCTACCATGTTCAAGTGCTGCAGTTGTGACAATTTTCCAATGGAATCAAGAAGATTATTTAAATGTTCACGCCCTTCTATGTTCAAGGTTGCAGCTGTGACAGGTTGCCAATGGAATCAAGGAGGTTATTTAAACCATGACAATATTTTAGTTTTGAATGTTGCAACTGCAATAGATTGTCAATAGAATCAAGGATGTTATTTAAACCTTTGAGACTTCCTATTATGTTCAAGTTCTACATTTGTGATAGGTTGACAATGGAATCAGGGAGGTTATTTAAACCTCTACAACTTACTATTTTCAAGTACTGCAAACGTGACAGGTTGCCAGTGGAATAAGGAAGGTTATTTAAACCTCTACAATCTTCTATGATCAAGTGTTGCAGCTGCAACAGGTTGCCAATAGAATCAAGGAGGTTATTTAAACTTTTACACCCTTCTATGCTCATGTGTTGTAGCTGTGACAGCTTGCCAATGGAATCAGGGAGCTTATTTAAAACTCCACACTCTATTATATTCAAGTGTTGCAGCTATGACAGGTTGTCAATGGAATCAATTTCAGATTGGGTTCTAGGTGCCAAATTGGGAGCCTTGGAACAAGGTATGGACATCCATCAAAGCATAAAGGATAGAAGAATTTTTTCAGATATTGTAGTTGCAACTGCTCCTGTAGACATGTATGCTAAATGTGGGATCATAGAAAAGGCACTTGAAGTGTTCGACAAAATGCCTCAAAGAAATGTGGTCTCATGGACTACAATAATTGTAGGATATACACAAATTAGATCTGTTAAAAAGGCTTTAGAAACTTTCAAGCAAATGTGATTTGCAAATTTAAAGCCAGACTCCACAACCTTTGCCAGCATATATAATGAAGAAGCATAAACTGAACTTTCAATTTTCAGTTCTACATGCCTAGCTACTGAATCTAAATGCATCATTCTTCCTCACTTCCAGCTTTTTAAAGTATATTTTGTTAATTCCAGCTTTTTAAAGTATATTTTGTTAACTAGGGAAGTTCATAGGCAACTATGGGGAATTTGAAATCCTCACATTCAAGGTTTAAGGCATAATTTAAAAACCCTGCAAGCATTTTGAGGGAAAGTTTCGATTAACGAATAAGGCTACATTTAGTAGCACCTTTCACCCGAAAATTTGTCTCACAACAAACAAAACAACTTCCAGACAGTTGAAACATTCCTTGCCTCACATTTGAAAACAAATTTCAACTCGCAACAAATGTTTTTATTTAAAAGGCTGCAAAAATCTTGTCCCAAGCTCAAGAATTTAGTAGATCTAAACCCCGATATTTTTAGATCTACTTTTCGTTTATTATGAATAGATTGAAGCGGCAGCTATATGGAGACTCATTTTGGCTCATCTCATTTTTTCTTAAATTCTGCTTTGGAAGTGTTTCATAATATTTTCCCTGCAAACTCTAACCATTTTTCTCATCGGCATCATTGACAGCACAACAGAACTTGTGCAAAATCTTGAGGTAAGTCACTTGTCATGATTTCAATGAATTTTTTTTGGAAATCTGTACACGGTCAGATCACTTTTAGTTTTTGTTGTGTTTTATTTCATTCTAAAATAAATATGTTGTTATCTAGTAAATGAAGGCATTGGTTCTGTGGTTTTATCTGTGGATTTTTTCATATATAAAATGATTGTAATACAAAGTGTTAGACCCTTGTTTGTTTCTCTCCATGGAGATATTTTGAACTAATAAATGATCATTTGGTGGTTTCAATTTTTTTTTCATTTTTTTCCTTGCCTTTGAGGTTATATTTGTGACAATTCTCCTGACAGAATTATTTAGTATTGAATGTATAGTAGCTACTCCTGAAGCTGTAAATGCAATGGTTGTCAGGGCTATTTTCATATAGAGTGAACAATAGAGATCGGATCATCTTCATATGTTAAACTTAATACATTCTTGATTTACTATTAGCAAATCAAGTTCAAAATTATTTGATATTTATTGAAATTTGAGACTATCTTCAATACCATTCTTCCTAATATTTATGAGATGCTAGACCTTGAAATGTCTAAGAAAATTAGTAATAAATTTTATCTGCAAAATTATCCTTTCGAAATGCTTGATGATACAACGAGATGATATCATTGTATTTTTTGACCTTGAATGACGTAAAACATTTGGACAAGTTTAAACATGTTTAACAGACCTCTGTGTTTGAAACTTCATTGATGGTAGTGGAATTTTCTTCAGGAGTATTTGAAAAATAATCAGATTTTGATGTATCAATACTAGTACTTCTACATTATGTTGGTATCTCTCCAAGGTCTAAGTTGCTCATTATATTGAAATTCTTTTGATTCTAACAGCAGCATTTGATCCTAATTTTAGTCTTTTAGGTGACTCTGGGAGTATTGATGAGTCCTTAAATTAGTATAACAGTAATTTCCTCTAGGAGCCTTATAAGGGTTTGATGATTTCTTGTTTCACCAAGAAAGCACTTACGTAATATGTATGGCTATTTGCCACTATTGACTTAGGTAAAAATGAACGAAGTCTTAAAGAGGTTATTGCAATGAGATACTATGTTCTCATGTGTCCTTCAGTGAAGACAATGTACTTTTAAGGACTGTTCTGAATTAATCAATGAATCTATAAACTGATACTACTATATTCTTCTTTTTTATCCTAGTGATACATGAGCTAGTTATGTATCTCTATAACCATGGACCAACCCAAGTAAACTTGCATCCTATAATTTGCATACTAATATCTTCATGCTTTGTACTCAACTAACTCTTAAGCCTTAAATTATGAACAAACACCCCTCACAGTAAGATTATATATTGACCTAACTATTTTTGGGAATGTGTATGCATTGCATAACAATGTTGTTCATTTATCTAGTTTACCTATGGATGGGGGAAATTATGGCTGGTTAGGAAACTTTATAATTTATGAAAAAATGAACCTCTTATAGAATAGGACACCTAAATTGAATAGGAAAAGTTTGAGGGACACATGGCATGTTGTATCCCACATTGTGAATTACATTTGGGGTTGCAAAAGGACCAAAAAACTTGCAAATGTGGAATTGGATGCCACATTTCACATGGGACAAATAGATCAATTGGAGTTTATGAGAATTTACTATTTCTAGCCAATATAAAATGTGAATGCATCTGATAAGTTGCATCATTGAATAGGAAGTTACATTGTCATAGTGGGTATTGGGATTTGTGCAACCTGACAGAGTTACACCACCTCATGTGGGTGCCCTTGGTGATATGACGTGTGATTTTCATCAATGGTTTTAGAAACCATTGTTGGTTGCTTGTGTTGTAATTGCATATTTAATAAGGGATTGGGATAGTAATTTCTGAGCATACTTTGTTGTATAGAAATGCCACTAGAATGTTGTTGAAATTTCTCTAGGATTTCCATTTGATATGAAATCAGCGTTGGTGATCATCTAATATGTTTGGAAGAGCACCTTGGTGTTAATATAGTGAAGCTAATTTTATGGATGGATTTTCTTCCTCCAAAGGAATTTCCCTAGGAAAACATCGAGTTATGGTGTTGCTCTTTTTTGTGTGTTATCTTTCCATTTCGTATTGTTGTCATAAATAAGTTTTATATCAATCCTACTATTGTTCTAAATCACTTTCAATCAGATTCTAAAACCCTTTATAATGCTCCTTTAGATATATCTCTATTTTTTCAACACTTGGTATTAGAACTTGGTATTGGCCCAATGAGGAGATGCTCTCCTTGTGTGGTTTTCTTTGGTTGCAGTGGGAGTTGTGTCAAGTTCAAATATGCTTTTGCAGGAGTCATGGCAAGTCCATAAAGGATTGATATTGGAAAATTCAATGGATAGAGTTTTGAGTTGTAGAAATTTAAAATGGAGGATCTCTTGGTTGTGGAGATTATTGGTTAGCTATGACATGAAATGAACTTTTTGATATCAATCAAGATGATTGAGATGAATTACATAGGAAGGCAAGGAGCACTATGTTAATCTTATTTTGTGTTAACGAATGTGTATAGTGAGGGCACTACAAAGAAATTGTGGGATAAAATTGCAACATTGTTTTAAACTAAGTCTCTAGTCAATAAATATTTCTTGAAAAGAAATTTGTATTCATTAAAAATGAATGATGGGGACTCTATTGTTGATCATTTACATGCATTCATTATCACTGTTAGTCAATAGCAGCCTATTGATGTTAGTGGATGCAAAGGATAAATGTGTAAATTTGTTTTCTTCATTACCCAATTCATGGGACAATCTTCTTAGGACAAGTAGTAGTACATATTCTAAGTTAAACACTTGAGGAAGTTGTTGCAACGCTACTAAATAAAGAATTAAAAAGAAACCATAGAGGATTTCTCTAAAGGTGCTCTCTTTGCAAAAGGTCAGCCCAAAGGAAAAGAGGGGTAAGAAAAATCCAGAGATAAGAAGAAATATAAATCAAAAGGTAAGTCCAAATCTAGGTAAATTATACTTGCTCTTGTACTTCAAAGATGAAATGTTACAAGGCAAAGGATTGGCGTGACAAAAATGATTAAAGTTTTAAAAGATTGTATTCATAAGTGACAAACAACTTGGTTTTCCAAATGGATACATCCTCTAACATTTGATGAATAAGTAACAAGCATCTTGGTTTTCCAAATGGATACATCCTCTCACATGGTTGGTTAGGACTGAGTGGTCCAATTTGGTACCAATATACTTTTTGATATTATTATATTCTTTTCTGAAACCACATGTCTGTTACTTCAAAAACCCAAGGGTGCTACATATGAGAGATCATCTTCCCACAAACAAAAGAGCTAGCATCCCTGCATTACATCAATTTGCAATAATTCAATAGCCTCTAATTGCAATGGGTGTTGAGTGGACCATTCATTATGAGAGTTGGGTTCTTGTGAACCACTACTCATGAAACATGTGTCAATTCAAGTTTGACTCATAAAACTACACGGTTGAAAACGGTTGAATCCTGATAGTGATATCACTATGGAAAATGCCTCCTTATCAATCAAACTATAGGCATACAGGCTGTAGGAATACAATTTATAGTATTGTAAATCCAATGGTATCCCAAATGGAAAATCATCGCATAAAGAGTAGTAACCCTACGAGTTGTAAGGGTTGCAGAACTGTCACCAACCCTCACTACATAATCTAAAAGAATAAGAAGTTACATACTTTAAGGATAGTGAAATTAACGACTGATGAAGCAATAGGGAATTAACCAAGGGCAAGGCTGGGATGACAAAGTAAATTTACAAGGGTATTATACTTTAAATTAACTAAATTTTAGAATGCCCGCTAGCTACAAGAAAAATCATTTACTCAGGCATTGATGTGCTTTAACTTATTCTGAAATCAAATGCATGCATAGAATGCAACCCTCATTTTAGCGATGAGATGTATTGAGAATATATATAATGATACACACACAACATGAATGATGAGTGGAATTGTAGATGAATTTGTTTAAACACTTAGAAGCTTCATAGCCTAAGCAAGGGTTCATAAAAATCCTTACCTGTAATTTATGCACGTTGTGCCAGTCATGCTTTATCAGAGTTTCTGCCCTTTATAGTCTCACCATAGCATTATCAACACCAAAAAAAGTTGCAATTGTGGCCCTTTCTATGATGGGTTCTGTTAAAATTTATAAAATAAATAAAATAAAGATTATACACAAATTTAGTTTTCGTTTTAAGGAGAAAAATTAACAAAATTGAAAAAAAAATGATGGTAAGACAAAATAATTTAGTGTCTCTGTGATATACATTTTACTTCAAAAATAAAATTACAATAGTGGGCCTACAAAAAAATACCTTAGAAAGCGACATTTACTTCAA
>VDFB02353493.1:428648876-428722101 GCA_007258455.2 Sequoia sempervirens
TTATTCCAGCAAGGGGGATCATACTCCTCTATGAGATCACCATCATCCTTCTTGATAGGACTACCAACATTAACCTCCTTAACATAAGTGTGATCATCTTCCTCAGGAGGAGGATCAACACCAGGAACATTAACATTTTCATTCACCTTACCCCGCGATATAGAAGAGTGATCATCTTTGATGGCAGGTGTGGATGATGTTGTCGAAAGGTCTAAATGGATTGGGTCGACTTTATATTCCTGAATGAGGGAATTTGTAAAGTCTAAGGAACCCAAATCATCACCAAGGCATGCATCCCTTTCAGAAGAGGTAGGCTTAGGATTTCTTGCTTTAGAATGGTCTTCCTTAAGGACATTTATCTCAAGAGTAACCTTTGTAATAGGTATTGTTGGAGTAAACATCAAAACATTGGAAGACACTGAAGGGATAAGAGTAGGCACAACCGAAGCTTGACCGATAGCTACCATCTCACACAAGTGCATAGCATTAGGGTCAACCTTGACTGTGACTACTTTATTATTGCAAATAAACTTAATAGATTTATGCAAGGTAGATAGGACTGCACCCATAGTGTGAATCCACCATCTACCAAGAAGAAGGTTATAAGGTAACCTTTCTACCATAACATATACGAGGGTAGGTACGGTAACGGGTCCAAGTTGCAAAGGTAATACTATCGTACCTAGAGCTTGTCGCACAACATTATTGAACCCACGAATAACAACAAAAGTATTAAGAGAAGATGGGTCAATATTAATCTTAGGCAATAGATCAATACTACACACATTGAGTGCCAAACCGACGTCAATGAGAGTACGTCTAAT
This sequence comes from Sequoia sempervirens, assembly GCA_007258455.2. Classification (NCBI taxonomy): domain Eukaryota; kingdom Viridiplantae; phylum Streptophyta; class Pinopsida; order Cupressales; family Cupressaceae; genus Sequoia; species Sequoia sempervirens. The sequence goes on from VDFB02353493.1 coordinate 428,649,701, forward strand.
GTCAATTTTAGTAATATTGACTATAATCATTAGAGGATCCACTTGCTTCTATACTTTCAGAGGCATGAGCTCTTGCGGATAGAACGTGATATTCAACGAATCCACATTAATATACGCCATCAACGCATTAGCATTTTTCAGCCTAGTGGAAGAAGGAAAGAGGATCTTTTGCAAGGCTTCCTGAAGCATTCCTTGATAAACTGGAGCTGACTGAAGCAATTCCCATAGTTAGATATTAGCCGGAGTAATCCAAAGTTTCTCGACAAGATCGTAATCACCGGGTGCTTTAGTTGTAGGTTCAGGTGCTTTAGGAAGGCTTGGTTGTTTATTCATTCTATTCTCATAAGTATGGGCTACCACTCTATAAGAGGGAGCCTTAGAAAGATCAGGAGATCCACCATCAAATGAAACACCGTCAATAGAACAAATCCTTTTAGGAGAAGGACTATCTGAAGTCACACAAACGATCGGTCTCTTGGGCCTTTGAGGGGCAACAGAGACATAGATTACATTTATAAAATCATCACATCTAGTGGAATAATTATTTGAATACATATTCTCCACATCAATCCAAATAGGATCAAATGTGGAATAATTATTTGAGGAAACATTCTCAACATTGATCTAGAGAGAATCAGATGTGGAAGGAGGTTCATCATCCGCTAATGCATCATCTCTAGAAGAGAATGCATTAGAATGGATAAGAAATTCATCATTCAAAGATGCAACGTCTCTAGAAGAGTGCATCAAAATGAAGAGTGGATTCATCATTCACAAATGCAACGTCTCTAGATGAGAGTGCATTGGAATGAATAGAAGGTTCATCATTCACTAATGCATCATTTCTAAAAGAGAGTGTATTGGAATGAAGAGAAGGTAGAGTAACATTAAGAAAGGTATCAATGATTTCATCTTCTTGTAACAAAATATCCTTCAAAGCAAGAGGACTTTTGTGAGAAGGATCAAAGATATCAAGTGAAATGGATAAAGCCAAGTCACTATCACATGCATTAAATGGAATATCATTAACATTTTGAACAAAATTAGATATTGAACTAATAAAATAAGATATTAAATTCATTACGATTTTTTTGGTATTTTCTATGTTGTAGTAATTCGCATTTTTGGAGGTCTCTGGAGCAGAATTTGAGGTTAGAACTTACATCAAACTCTAAAATTTGACTGCTAGTTCTCTAGGAGACCTTTCCAACGGTGCAAATAGTTCTAAATTCCAAGCACCAAGTCAAAAGTTATGACCCCACCAAGTAGGGGTAAATAAATTCCTAGTTTTTCGAAGAAAACTATTCTTCACGTCGGGTTCACCAAAATGTAATATAGGGGGATTCGCTACTCACGAGTTCTTTTCATTCAAAGAGCCTCATGGGGTGAATTTCCCTATACTACCTCAATGGAACAACAACAAAAGTTTCAAAATCTGAAAGAGCAGGTCAAATATTTTTTGGATAGACTATCAAGCTCTCAGCCAAAGGATGAGAGCGCAAAATACAGATGGTAGCACGATGCGCTAGCGTCCCAGAGGCACGCTGACATCTCATAGGGACCAGGAAGCGAGAATGTCTCAAAAAATAGCAAAGTGAATGCTTCTATCCGATTGCTAAGAACTTACAAAATATAGGGAAATAACAAAACATGATAAAGTAATAGAAAGTGATAGAAATGAAATAAAGTAAGGTAGAGAAGATAAGGAGGAGAAAGGAAATGCTTACGACCATGCGAGTGATGAAGCTTATAGCTCGTGAGTGTCTTCAATACCTGCACACAAGAGGGAGAGAGAAATGGTTGGGGCTGTATAGGGGCCTGCCTTTAGTCATACCCCATTTTGGTGTTCCCACCTTCACAGACAACCAGATAGATAGAGAGAAAAGTAGAAAGGAAGTAAAGAGCACTTAAAGCACTACAAAAAATATTATGCTACTCCAACCAAGTAATAGAGGAGAGGAGGGCCGATACCACCTCCACCAAGAGCTGGCTAATGGGGGAGAAATGAGAGGAACTCAAGCTCACAAGAATCGTTCTATTCCACACTTGCTCTCATCAAGTGGTGGAAAGTTGATGTTGCTACCGTGAAGTGTAAAGTGTTTTGGAGATTGAAGAGATGGTGAAAAAGATGCTAGAGCTTGTGGAGAGAATTGTGATGAAGTCCTATGGTGAACAGGATGTGCGTAAGATGGAAGAAGATCCGAGGGAGATGAAATGCTTGTTCAAGGAGGAATATGAAGAAAAGATGAAGAGAAATGACCATATTTGGGTTGGCTTCCATCAAGGAGGGAATTACAAATCAACTCCAATGGAAGTCTAATGCCTCTCAAGTGCTCTTAGATGCAAGAATCCGCCGTGGACGTAAGCCGCCGCATTTAATTTCTAGCTGCGCGAAATGCTCATTAGAAACGCTCTCCACTGACACTCGTACAGGCTTTAAGTGGTGATGCAAGCAACAGTTTAGGTGGAATTAAGGCTCCTCGGGATGTAGAGGAAAATGAAGAAACAACAATACTTCAAACAATTCTCATTCAATCCCTTACGAAAATCACTTCAATTTCTTTGAATTTCTTCATGGCTACAAAGCCCAACTCTCCAAACTTGACCCTAAACCTTTATAAAACTCAAACCAGACCTTCATACATCTTCAAAATCATCATTTTGACAGAAATAAATCAATTACACAACCTTATTTCTCTGTTTTATCAGATTTACCAATTATTTGCACCAAAAACTCAAATTTTGCTTGAAGGGAATCAAAACACTAAATCGGGTGTAATTTTCAAACCAGATTGAATCTCAAAAAAATAAATACATTTTTGAGCACCCATTTCGGCCATTAAAAACATATTTCATTTTTAGGTACACTTGTTTTGGAACACAGGCTTGCTGTCCGGACTTCTTTGTTACAAATTAGATTGAAATAACCAGATATGCATGCAAACAGTCACTTATAACTTTCACATATCAAAAAATTAATCCAATCGCTCCAGTGAGACTTTAGAGGATATCATTACAGAAATATTTTCCAATTTTTAGCAAAAGCCAACGGTTAAATTTTGAGAAACATGAATTTTACTGAAAACTTTTACCCTAGATCAGGATTTAGACAGTTTTGAGAAAAATGATTGTATCTTCCACAAATCTTAACTAAAATGCATGAAATCAATTTGAAAAGGAAGGTGATTGATTTATCTTCAACTTACAACCAGTTTTGAGCCATTAAAATTCCGTACAAATCCGTACACAAGCCTGAAACAGTCAAATTTTTGGAAAATATGCATAAAAATAGAGTTTTTTCATTATTTTCTTCAAGGTATCAATCACCAACGACCACAAAAGGAGTTCAAAATCCTTTTTAAAGGAATTTACACCATGGAAAATTAGTTTCCAACTGTTTTCAACTTCCTATTATTGATTAGTCTCTAATGACCTCTTAACAACTAATTGTTGCTTAATGCAACTTTTTACATTTTTTGCAATTTTGAACTTTTGTGTTGACAACTTTTGGATACATTGACATATTTTAACATTTTCTTAAATGAACTCCTAAAATAAATGATAAATGACTCAAATAACCTTAATACAAGGTAAGAACACAAAAATTGAATCAAATTCCTAAATTTCCACAAGGAGGCATAATTGTGTCAAGGTGCTCCTGCACTCAAACTTAACTTGGTTTTCTAAGGTGGATGAAGGCAAAAAGGGGATTTGAACATGGGGTACAAATTCTCTCTTAGACAATAGGTAATCAAAAACCATGTACCACCTATCCCAAAAAAAGTTCCTAATCTATTGGTGGTGGCACCAATGAATAGGAAACCTCTTCGCATTGAGGGTAAGATTTGCATTTGTGCGTGGGTCGGTGAATAATGAGCAAAAATCAAATTTTGTAATTTTTAAATCTTTTACATCTTTATATGATAATTTATGTTGGTAATAAGCCCTAGCCGCCTACCTCCTATCTTTCCACCCAGTTAATTATTTGCTGATTGAATCTACATGTTTTAACATTTCTTTGAGTGAATTTTCCAGGGTCATTCTTTCCATGGTTGAACCGTTTGGATCGTTCAACCTCCTGATTAAATCCTCAATTTGTTTTTTATTGTTGTCAATTTCACTCATTAAGTTTTGCTAAGTGCCAGGAGGATGTTGAGGGATTAGTTGAGGAGATTGTTGTTGTGGTTGATTAACTTGAGGATTTTGTTGTTGTTGTTTTTGCTATGCTTGTTGAGGATTTTGTTCCTCTTGTTGTTGCTGTTCTTGTTGAGGATTTTGAGGAGGGTTTGCAGGTTGATTACCATCTACAAATTCAAAAAATAAATATAAAAAACAACCTAAAACTAAAAAATTCAAAACAAAAAAAAACAATCCTTACCTCTCACACCTCCTCATTGACGTGGCGACATCTTGGTGATGAAACAACAATTTGATGAAGAATCTTGCAAAATGGCTCCTCCCAGAATGTGAGCAGTGAAAATGAGGGGTTTTGGCTACAGACAGAATAAAACATAGTCACAAATGAGAATGATTTCAATTTCTTTTATTTTTTGCTTTTAATAGCTCATAATGCAAGCGTGTTATAATGAGCTCACATTATAACGCGCTCGTGTTGTGGGATCATTGTGGCCGAGCCTCAGGCTCGACACACCAAGCCATAACATGAGTGCGTTATAATGCACTCATGTTATGGGCTCATTGTGGCTGAGCCTTAGGCTCGACACACCAAGCCATAACGCGAGCGCGTTATAACGCGCTTGCGTTATGAGCTTTGAAAACTTTTTAAAAAATTTGGCCACAAATTGGCTACCCATATTTTTGCACCCACCCTACTCCTAAGGGGGAGTATTTAGAGCAAGTATCTTGGTTCAAGTTCAAAGGGGGAGAACAATGAAAAACATTGTATCCTTTTCCATTGATGTCAAAGGGGGAGAAAGTATCATGTGAAAAACATTATCTACTCAGGGGGAGAAAAACAAGTGTGTGCAGAGCTGTTGTGTTGTCTTTGATAATTTTTCACATCTTGTGTTTCCATCAATGAAAAAGGGGGAGATTGTTGCAAGTATGAAGGTGTTGTCATTGATGTTAACTATGTGTTTGAAGATGTTGAGCATATTGAGAAAATTGAGAAAATAAAGAAATAGGGTTTTGCAGAGGTGTTCTAGTTTTTCTTCACATTTCTTCTAGGTTGAAGATCTACTTTTGTAGCTTGGATATGTTGGTTATAGTTGCTCAAAGTTTCTATATCCAAAATTTGGGCTTCTGGATCATTGGTTAGAGGAAGTTGCACGTTCACCAGTATGTGAATTGGTTTTGTAGTGTTTTATAGATGTGTTTGGGAGAAATGTATTTTCTCCACATTTCTTTGGAGTTTCTTTTCAAGACTTGTGGTTTTGAAGGAGAGTTAATGGTGTTATTCTCTTGTTTGTGTTGTCTGGATAAACAATATGATTATAATCTTTAGGTTATTTTTTTTGCAAAGGAAGTTGTTGGTGTTCAAGATGATCTTGGATCGAGTTCAAGTGAATTTTATTGTCCAAAAGTTTCAAATTGATTAAAGGAAGCGTGTACTTAATGTTCAATGTGTTTTCATGGGTAATGATTGACTTGGTGTCTACACTACATTCGAATATTTTCAAGTACTATGAAGGCATAGCGTGGCATGTGAGATTTAATTTGGGTCCCAACTAAGTGTTGTTTTGGTCCACTTTCATTCCTATCCACTGCGAGAATGTTTAGTGCCGACCTAATTCGAATTTACAAAGGGTGAAGCATGTATTGCCGACCTTAGAGAAAGTTTTCAAGGTTGAGGACTGTATAAGTATGAGTTGAGATGTTGAAGGTTGATAAGATAGAAAAGATAAGAAAGAAAATTCGTGTGTGATGCAAGTGATGCAAATTCCTAAAGAGTAGAGTGTGAGTTTAAGCAGAGTAGTGCAAACTTCAAAGTGTTGGACTTTTGAATGCAGTGACCTAAAGGTGTCCGCAATATTTCAAACAAGGCTGCGAAAGTTTTGGAGCATTTGTGGTGGATTCTTTGTTGCATTTAGAATTTTTTCTATGTGTAACTTTTCTCTTCGATCTTCTTGTGTTCTTTCTGTGGCAGTGAGCCCTTTTGTACTAGTCTTGGAATTACTTATATTGTGAGCTAATCCTCACTGTGTTTTTTTCCTTCATTGGGTTTTCCACGTAAATATGGTGTTTTCTTGTATATATGGTGTTTTTATTTCAGTTTATGTTATCTGCATTTCATTATTAATCACTTTAACAAAATAAGGGTTTAATGAATGCATGTGGATCTAATTACTATTGAGGGTTTTGATGTTTTCATTTGCTACAACTAATTCACCCCCTCTTAGTTATCTTGTTCATTCAACATCTCTCCCTTAGATTATTTTTTGTCTCAAATATTTTCTTATTCATACCACATTTTATAACATGATAATTCAAATATAACGGTTTTTTCTCAATCCTCATCTTTTCCCCAAAGACATTTAAAAAAAAATTTGAATTCAATATTTTAAATTTGTATTTAATACGATTGACCTTATTGTAAAGTTGCAACATTCTAGATCCTCTCACAAAAGGGGCTTTCTTCCACTAGTATTAAAGAAGAGGAATAAAATATGGATCCCTAAACCAAGTGGCTTCAAATTTAAATGGATATTTATTGGTGGGTGATCCCACAAAGCTAGTTTACAATTTATGGGAGATTCTGATTTTTGCTGAAATCACATATTTTTAGAAAATATAATGATTTAAGCCTTAAAATGTTCCATTTAAAGCATTCCAATTGAAGAGAGGTTGATCAAACTACCTTAGATCAAACCCCCTTGGATAGAACCCCGCTAGTTTTAAACCATACCTATAATGAAGTCTCCTTTACACCTATCAAAATGTTGATAAAAAACCACTTTTGATTTACCTTTTGGGGCATCAAATGAATTCATTTAAAATTTATTTTTTGTAAGTATGTAGTACTTATTATAAGCTTCCCAAAAAGTATAATTTTAAATAAATTTAATTTAATTATTATATTTATTTTTTATTTCTTGTGAATGTAGGTTTTTCACCGAAAATCAACCTCTCTGTTCTAGACATGTGGAAAAATAGAAGATTATCAATTTCTTTTTTGAAAAATATGAGTGCACCAGATATTGAAGTCCTTGATCTAACAAAAAAGAAAAGAAAAGTGATACATACAAAAAAAGTTGTGTTATACAGCCCACTTATTTTTGAATTGTAACCAGTTTGACTTTGAAACTTGATTAAGGAAAAAATGTTCAATAAAACACTATGAAACTAATTGGAATCACTAGATATCGTAGTTACAAATCTAAATTTGAAAAAAGTAGAATTTTATCCTTCATGGAAAAAATGTTATGTGTTATACGGTGAGCGTCACTCTTTAAAAATTGTGTTTATTGAAAAAAACTAGTTTTCGAAGGAGATGGAAAAAGAAGTGCAATCTGATTCCAAAAAAATTGAAAAAAATACATTTATAATCTATACACAAAATTTCACAAATCACTAGTTTGCATCATCTTCAAATTCCTCACGGTTTAGTCGCTATAGGTGCCCGAAAGTGAAGATTTAGTTAGAAAAAAATAGTTCAGTGGTCAATTTGGCCAAAAATTGTAAACCAGTATTGTGGAATCACCCTGGTAGCTCTCCTCATAAATATTGAAATGGATTGGGAAATGATTTGACCCTAATGAAGAGAAAATTGAAATTGTGAAGTATTGTTTACTAGTTATCCATTGCGTATCTAAACTAAAAATCTATCTATTCTTTCCACTTTATGATACAAATTGTATCTTTTATTAGTCCATGTGAATTTTCCATTCTTAGAAAATAATAAAAATGGTTAAATTTGCATTAATAAACTCCTTAAAATCACCGAACACCTAAATTGGTGTAATAATACCTTCAAAATTTTCTCCCTTGCCTAAAATAGCATCAAAATCCCTTCCTAGTATAAAAAAATCCTCTTGCAAAGGCTCGATTAAATTACTCAAAATATTATAAAGTTGATTTTTTCAAACTGATCCATTTGGACCATAAATATTAAACCTATCCCAAAAAAATATATATTGGTGCCTAAAATTTAGATTTTCATTAACATCTAATTATGACTAGTAGCTATAAGTTACACCTTTATTGATTTGAAATTTCATAAAATATCCAAACCCCGAGAAGCAACTCTCACTTCCACTAAAGAAAAGTCCCAACCAACCCATTTATGAAAAATGAGACCTTATTCTAATGATAATTTTATTTCTTGGAGAAAACCATCACAATTAATATCTTGAAGCCAATAATTTATTAAGGATATTTTATTAGGGGAAATAATGTACCTAATATTCTATGAAATGATCTTCATTGTCACCAAGGAGAGTGACAAGCCCTCCTCATTCTCGATTATCCAAAGTTACTTGAACTCTCATAGTAATTTCTTCTTAGATTTTTGTGTTCTTAGATTTCCTTCCCTTCATTTTTGTGATATGAGTATTTAAATCCATCCTTTCCACCAAATCTGTTTGAGATTTAAAAAGATTCTCGATGAAATTAGCATCCCTATTCTCTTTTAGAACTTCATTTTCCATCTCATCCACCATTTCCCACTAATTAAATAACCATAATTTATCATTTACCAACACCTTCAGGTGCTCCTATGACTAAACCCATAAGTTATCTTAATCTTTTTCATTTCCTTTTTGAATAAAAATATCTTTAGTTTTCCCGCTAACTCAAGGCCTTGAACATGCCCTAATTAAAATAGAGGAATCTACTCCTAAAGAAATACATTTTCATGTCTTGATGGAGCAAGAGCTATGACCTTTGTAGTCATATATGAGCCACATATTGGACCCAATTCCTTCAAAGAAGGTCCCATTTCTAAACCATCATAGTCCAAAAGGTCCATTGGCAAAAGAAATGGGCTGATATTTACCAAAATCTTCCTTTTGTAAATAATATTGGCTTTGAGACAAATGATTCAACTACTTGCATGGAACTTCAACCTCAAGATTATAAATAATTGATTGATCTTCCAGGGTAGGCTAAGGGGATGCTTGATCAAGAAATCACTAATCCACCTAGGCTGATTTTTCTTGGGGATCAATGAGGGAATCAGATTCCTAAACAAGGGGGGCTTTGTGGTAGTTAGAGCTAAAATTTCCATAAATATTATAGTTGGAACATAAGGGGTATAGATATTTTAAATATATTTTTTCAAACTAGAGATTGAAATCCATTTTTAGGTTGATGGAAGAGGGAAAATATTTGGAAACATCCATCAAAACACAATATAGCCTTCTCAATAGGGCTATGAAGGGATTCCAATTCAAGAACTTGGAAAGTGCCTATAACATTTCTAGTCAACTCTAGAATATGCGGGTCTTTAAATATTCCTTTAGATATTTTTTAGATAAATCTAGATGGAAATGGGTTTGATAATGACAACACAAGGGTTGAATTAAAGGAACTGTGTCTGAATAATCAAGCCCACTCCATTTAAGAACTAGGATATAACGTTTCAAAACCCTATTTCTAACATCTTTGATAAACAATCTGACCATGGAAAAAACTTTATCTAGCAAGGATATTTCCTTTACATCTACCTAGTTTCCATTATCTAGTTCAAAATTAATAATATTCAAGGGATATTTTCAAAATGTTACCTAGATCAAGGTCATGTTTGAAAGCTCAAACCTTTGCAGATTGATGATTCCTTTAGAGATCATTACTTACAGCTTTGGACAAGGAGGCTTTAGCTATTTATTTTGGAGGGAGGTTTGGGAGGATATTTTTTAATGAGTAATATTATGGCAGATTTTTAAAAATAAAACAAATTCATAATTTCTTAAAAATAGATCATCACCATCAATATCTAGGGTAAGCACTTTTTTATAAGTTTTTGTTGTATATTCTACAAACTATTAAATTTAAACTTAGATTAGTTATAATTTAGAGTAATATTATATTATAATATATTTTTTTTATATATACAAATTAATTTTTTATTTTCTTTTAAAATAAGGGCATAAATGTAGATGAAGCACATATTTTTTATATTTTTTCTACTTTAAAAAAAATCCATGTGTTAAACATAAATCTTTATGTTTGGTAAAAGACCAATGTTCATTGAAAATACAAGATAAATGTAATAATTGAATTTATTATAATTTTTGGAAAGATTACTTTGAGGGGTGTCTCATGCCATAGTGATTCCATTAGATGGTCCAAGCATTGTTTCAAAGCAAAAATTTCTTCTAAAAACCATGTGACTAGGAAGGTAAGATAAGGACCTTTAAATTAATGACCTTCATTTGAAAGTCTTTCTATAGGGAATTTTGAACATGCAACATTAAAAAATAGAAAATAGGCCTTAATTTGATCACCCCCACTTTCATTGAAACCTTACCTATTTAAAAATGGTAGACATTTTACATTCAAATGAAGGACTTCATTTGAAGGCATTCAATGAGTTTTGCCTTCCAAAGCTCATTTTTGTGCCTTGTCCCATAAGTGGGACACATTATATGAGATCACCTACATCCTTATTTAAGGATATGAGAGATGGGGACCTAGAGGGGATGAATGCATGATTGTTAGAAAGTGGGATTTGACAGTCTTAGGGTAGGGTTAAGAGATTTGGGATTGCTAAGGGAAGGGGATTTAAGGGTCAAAGAGTGGGCAAGATATTATGGAGCAGGGAAGGAAGAGGGGAATTAGTAAAAGGTTGAGGGTTATGTTTAGACCCTTGAGAGGAGGGGGCATGAGATGATTTTTTCAAATGAGACAATCATGAATGAGATGCTCTTGCTTGTGGTAATAGAAATAGACATTGGATCATTTCTTCAAATGGTCGATTGATTGAACAAATTTGAAGCTAGGGGCAAAGAGCTTGATGGATTTAGGGAGCATAGTTGGGTTTGGTCAATCTCAACACAAGCTCTAAGTTAAACCCTAAGGTTTGCAAACTTGTTGGCATTATTTTTACACCAAGATCACTCTCCCTAGCCAAAAAAATCATAAAGGGAGGGACATAAGGCCTAGTTTAAACAAGGAAATTCAATCCACATTAGATATTTGGACTTGAATGACCTTTAGGACAAAAATTGAAGTCCCAAGTTTGCAAATAACTTATTTACCCATATATCACCCAAGTGCCATATTGAAACATATCTTGGGCGTGCTTAGAAGAGTCAAACATATATGATATGTACCCTTTCACCAACCTTTGGATGACTGAACAACTATTCTTCTTTTACTTTATTAGTTTTTTTTTTTTTCCATTTATAAATTTATGTTTAGTTTGTACTCCTCTTAAGAAGAAAATGACTATTGTTCTAGATTTGAATTCAAAATTGGCATCCACTATATTGTTGAAGGGAGTGAGAACTCAAAGGGCTTACCTTGTGAATCACTTTCCTTATTATTATGTTTGTTAATGGTCTCCCTCAAGGCTATGATGAGCTTGTGGAGGGAAAAGCATGATCTATTCATTGTTTTAAGTAGTTCAGAGGATAATGTGTTTGAAGTGGGCTTTAAAGAGAAACTAGGGTTCCTATTGATTGGGCTAGGGAACAAAGAGACTAAGGCATCCATGGGAATGTCTGGAGCTTGTAGGAGGCAAATGGATTCAATCATAGGATAAGAGCTAGCTAGGGTAGAGGGATGAGAGAAAATCTAGGGATGACCATCAATTTGAGGGTTAGTTTTCTCCCATGCTTTCTTCTTCATATAAGGGTCATGTTTGGTGCTAGTTAAAGTATGTAGATATGAGCTGTTAGTCGAGGAGATGGGGAAAGGGTAGGAATTAGTATGGGTTGTTCACACAGAAGAGTTGTTGTAAGAGAAGGCAATATTAAAAAGAAAATGAAATCATGTTTGATATTGAAATAGATGTTGAAACTTTTCGACTTTGTTCAATGGCCCTGTCTTTCGTGATGATTAAAATTTGTGACTTGTTGCAGGAGCTTGTCTTTTTGTGTTTTCTCTCCTCAAAATGGAAGAGATGGCGAAACTATCGGACTACTTGGATGGGCTTTTCTGTCTTCAAAAGTAAAAACTAGAAAGCTACGTCCATGTGCATTTATACATTTATTCTATCTAATGAAGTAGACAGCATTACAAATAGGTTTTAAAATGTGAAGGTAAAGGTTGTATGGAGGAGTTATGCTTTCATTTTTTATGAATCATGTTAAATTACGAAACTGCAAATAATTAAATCTATTTATAATTTTTTTTTTTTTGAGAATTCTGTATTTTTTCATGCCTCAAGACAAATTACATGACTGCCAATAATGAATTCTATTTCTAAATTTGTGAGAAACGTATTCTTAGGAAGATCAATTTGCAGAACCGGTAGAGAAATCATAAGATTTCTTTTTGACAAATTCAATTAGTTGATTAGAAATATTAGCAATTATGAAAACCAATTGCTTTATTTAGATCACAATTCACATCACGCGATGGGCAATCATGTCACAAACTTAGATTTTTTCCTCCACGTTCATATTGAAGATTTTTTTTTAGTTGAACTCTCACAGCCAGCGCATATATATTGTCATTAGAAGAAATCAGCAGATGTACCTAATGTCTTTTCATCCACAAAGTTAAAGAATCCTTTATCCTTTTCACTTACAGGAATCTGAAACGACCTGCAAAATGCCGACGTTTCATCGTATTAACATCGTCTTGAAGGAAAATGTGAGTATTGAATGTGACTCCTGGCCACTTAATGACCCAGCTGGGTTTTGACAACTGTGTGTTGTGATAGTTGCAGCAACAGTAAAATTCTGTTAAATCACCTGAAATGGAACTGCTTGTCCTCCATACTTGAGTTTATAGCCTTGAATATTATCTTTGCATTGGAGAAATGCATCAGCGACATCCAGAAGACTATTGTCAATCATGTCCCCCACACAGATAATTTCTTTAAACGCAAGTTACGAAAAGCAGTAGGATGAGCTCGACTGAGCTGTGATTGTCAGGGCTGTTATCAAGCGTCTCCTTAAAACAAGCGTTCCACTATTTCTTTTCAAGTTGCCCCATTACCCAAGCTCATGATATGGAATTTTTGATTTTCTGTGAGTGGAATGCTGTAGCAGATTGTTTGGTTAAATGGGCTTATGAGTGGAATGCTGCAGCAGATTGTTTGGCTAAATGGGCTTATGATGTTGATCGTAGGTTATGGATTGAGGATTTCTTTCTTCAGTCCAAAGCTCAAAAACTTATTTCAGTCCTTCATCATGATTTGGGCTGATATTCTTTCTTGTTCTTGTTGACTTTTTGTTTTCATGTTTTCTTGTTAGGCTCGTTGGGGGTGGTTCTCTAACAAACTTCCTTAGATTTTTGGCCTCTGGACTTTAATGACAGCTATTGGTGTTTGAAAATCTCTATGTAACTCTTTCACTTTAATTAATTAACATATATTATTTTTTTTTTCCAAAAAAAGGAAAATTCATTTTACAATTTCAAATAATGAAAGTAGACACTTTTTCATAAATAAATAAATAAATTTTTATATGACATTAAACATTCAAATAAACTTTGGGATGTATAAAAATTTGACTTAGATAATGAGGTAAAATTGAAATAATAATTGTAGAATAAGATTTATGGAATTTAAGCAAATTAAATGTGATACTTAGTTTGAAGTTTGATGATGACATTAGGAATTGATTTGTCAAGGTGTCAGAATTTTACAGTCTAATTTGATAATTACTTCAAAATCTACAAATTAATTGTCCTATTCTATGGTTCAAATATATGCTTGTGGACTTGATCTTCATGCCTCCAAAAGTGAACTAGTGTGTGGACTTGAACCTATACCTACATGAATGAACTATTAGAAATTTGACTCTTTGAAACTATTCACCTTGATCTTTTATTGTTTGAATCTTAGTAAAAACTAGTGATGTTTATAAGCATATTTGTAGAAACTATTGAATTATAAGGGTCATGTTCTCCTCAATCAGATCCCTAAATAGACCAATTCAATGATTTTAGGAAAATGATTGAAGATAATAAACAAGAACACAAAGTGCCTAGGATGAAATGATTCAATGTCTTTGGAACAATGACCAAAGATAATAGACAAGCATGCAATGTGCCTAGATTGATATATGCTAATATTTTCTCTAATAAATGTTGCTATAATAATTCTCTCTAATGATTCACTTGAATCTCTAGAATTCATTGGATTTTTCAATTGTTTCAAAATGAATGAGTGAATTCCATTTATTACAACATGACACACTAATCAACACAAAGACGTGGTCTACTTAGAATGGCTAATGGAAGGGATTAAAAAAAAAAATCTGAATTTGAATTTTAAAATTTTAGGGTTTAGATCCATCATCATCAAAATGATATGGTTCAATTCTATGTTGTACTAATATAGTTATTAATGGAAACATTTCTTTCTACTCTATGTAAGATTTGTGTTCTCTAAAGAATTATTATGGAATCCTTGTCTCCCATATCCTTGGATGTCATTTTTGTAGGTTTTAGTTAGTATAACTACACAAATAATAAATGGAGCTTTAATCACTTTAGATGAGGCACAAATTGGAGTTTGGAGACAAGAGATATTCAAAATTAGCAAAGGATTGGAAAAATGATTTAGATTCTCTAAGGGGCACTTGAAATAAACTTTCCAAGCATTTAAGGGATCAAAATTGCACATGAGTATTTTTTATTAGTTATAACCAAGTTTCCAAGTGACAAAATAACAATAGAGTCCTTGAGTAGAGTTTTTCCAATTTAAGTGGCACATACCCTCTTTGGGTGCTCTTACTCCACTTATAATAATTTATGTGGTTGAGGCTAGGAGCATTTTCCATGTTTTTGAGTGGTATAATGGGAAGAAGAGTGCTTCAAGACTACTTCCTTAGTAGAAAATGAACCCCATATATTCTTCTTTGAACACTTTTATGTATCTAAGTGTTGCTAAAATATGTGTCCAACATGATTGATCATCATTCTTTTTCTTTTTCTATGGTGCCATTAGGTTTTGAGGTTATTTTTTTTCTCATTTCTTATAGATCTTTGAGTTTTCAGTTTTCAAATTGAATACAACAAGGTTTTCATGTATTGTGTTTAGGGTTTAAAGATTCACCTATTTTAGAGGGAAAGATTTATTTTTAGAAATTATTATTTTTAGTAATTTCCTTTATTAAAGAATCATAAAGATGATCTCATGTAATTTCTATTTTTAACATCTACCATTTTTAGAAAGTTGCCCTTTCAAAGGAAAGTATTTTTAGAGCTTTTATTTTTGGATAGATGGTTAAGGACCTATTTATAGGTTGATTTTAGTTATCTTTTGTTTATACTCAATTTAGGGTAGTCCTTTTATTTAAGGTTCTTTATTTATTGCTTTGTATAATATTTAAGTAATTTTATTTAAATAATTTGTATTTTTTGAGATATATTAATATTTATCTTAAATACAAAAATCAGATGCTATCTCAAATCCAAAAATTAGGTGTTTTTTAATCTTATAAAAAGTTCTTGGAACATACATTTTATCAATGATAGAAGATAGTATTCTTATATTGCTATAATTATTGTTCAATTTGTTATTTTTGTGTTTACACAGTGCATTATGATTTCACTAGTTAAGTTGAAAGTGGATACAAATATTAAGCTTTGTCTATAAGTTATTTTTCCATCTAAATCATATCTTTGTATATGAATTAGATTTTAGTTATTGGAATTATGTGTTATGTTAGATAGTTCTACTTTCAAATATTATGTGTATTCATAAATAATAAGTTTTTGGTCAACCCTTCATCCCATTTCAATCATAGATTTATATAATGCTTAAATAAACGTACTCTATTTATTCTAAATTTAAGGTGGTATATTTTTGTAGGTTGATGTATGAATTGTATAAATAATATGATATAATTAAAAAAATTCAAAAAAAAATTCAACAGTCATTTTTCTTGTTGAAGAAAAATTAGTATGGTTGGAAGTCGGCACATCTGTTTGACAGAATTCTTGTACTCTTGAAAGAGAGGTTACAAGTTCAAATACTGCATAAATCGAATTTATTGTATTCATACAAATCGCTGCAATTATGCAGATTCTCTGTCATCTTTGTGGGTGCGTTAAAGGGCCCTCTACACTCCTCTGTGTCCAGCTTTTGTTTCAACTGCTCTCACCTGTAAATCAGCGACCATATAAGGCTGCAACTGTTTGGTAACTGCTGTCGTATGGATATGGTCGTTAAATTCTTATCAAAGTTGTTTTTGAAGCTACCACCATTTCACACCTATCTTGAATCGATGCCTGCAAATTGAACAAAGCTATTTTAGTGACGAGCTCTACCAAATGTGGTATTAGGAGACTACTAATGCTGGCCATTAAGGATTGGCAATTTTTTAGTGTAGATTATTGTACCTTGTAACGTTGTAGCTTACGATAGTTTTTGGATAGAGTTTGGTCCCAATTATTGCTGCATTGATGATAGGCTATGTGATAGGTCCCAAGATGATTGATATCTAGCTTCAGTGGGTGATGTTTTGACCAATACTTGACACATCAGTTATATATCTTTTGCAAGAGATTATATATTAGAGGTTTGAACACTATAGATATAAGAGAGAAGAGCTTTAAATTTTATTTTTTAATGGCTATGAGCACTAGTGATGAGAGTGAATCACTAATTGTCAACGTTACATTGATGATCTTCTATTAGACAATGATTACATTGATGATTAGAGTGTGTAGATTCACCTTTTTGGGATATGGATAGTTACAGAATTTGAACCATCATATTTGAGGATAGACATTTTTTTTGTGAACTAGGATGGATTCACATTTTAGATGATGTAATTGAACCACAATTCTAAGGTTTATGATTATTCATGAACATCAACATATTTTTTTTTCTACTTTTTGACACTTTGTTATTGAAAAAACTATGAGTGGGTGTGATTCTCTGTAAGTATGGAGATGGATCACATATAGTGATTTCATCATAACCAAAATTTAGAGTTTTGAGTACACTCGCTACATCATAGTAGTTGTAAAGACTAGTAATTTGTTAGAGACTTTAGGTTATAAAAGGGATTCTGTGCAAGCTTGCATAAATTAGTGCTAATCACAATTTTACCTTGACTTTATATTAGATGAGGTTTTATTAGATATATGTTTATATAATTTATTCTCAAGGGATATTATATTACATAATATGTTTGATGCTCTTACATTCTATATCTCTTTTATTATGAGTTAAATACATCTAATTATTAAGTGTAGGTTGTTGAAAGGGTGGTTACACACCTTTTTTGATATATATTTGTACTTTTATGTGCATTAATGGAGTGGAAGAATATAAGAATATATTACCAAATATGTTTCTTTCTTTTCATTATATTTCACCTCTATTTGTTGATATGCATCTCTCTTATTTTTCTATTTTTTATTTTGAGGACGTATTAATAAAAAAAAAATGTAAAAATAAAATAAAATGATTCTTACAGCTCCATTAACATAGCAAGGTTGTTTCATCACTAAATTATATATATATATATATATATATATATATATTGTGTCCTCTAAGCTAGAAAAAATGTGAACAAGGTTTCAAAAATCACAAATGGAAAATGCTAAAATTAACAATGGTCATGGTACATATGTTTATAAATTAATAATTAAAATGTACACATAATAATAAAAATAATTCATCATTCAACATACATGCTTAGAATTGGGAATTACAACTTGATCTAAAGTCATGTATATGCATATTACATGTATGTAGTAACTCAAGAAACATATATTGTAGAGTAGTCTTGTCATATTTTTTATCATCATACACCAACCACCTAAATATATTATCATCAAATTAAAAAAAATAGTTCTTAAATTAAATTAAATTAAATTAATGAGATATTTTTCATAATTTACATCCATATAGTTATTTTAAAATTAAAATAAAGATGGTATTATTTTTTCTAACCTTGACAACAATGGCACCACATAAATTTATATCACCACATATATACATCAATGTGATATTTCTAAAAGGTGCAAAATTAAAATGTAAAGATAGAAATTCAATTAAATTTAGGCCTCAACCTTGTTGGAAGAGAATTATTCCAATAGGATAAGGGATCTAGGATTGTGTGGAGTAGATGGGTTCAATGATAGATGGTAGATAAAATGGGTGGTGGAAGTTATGGATGATTTGATGCAATAATTAATCATACATGTCATATTTCAATGTCAAATTAAAGATTTAATTTTGAGTTTCTTCTATAGACACTAAAAATTGTACTAGGCTTGCGACCCTTAACTTCTTCATATTTTGTTCATCCTCATTTCTCGTAATTAAATAATGTTAATTATTTAATTATTTTTTAAATTCATATATCCTCTATTAAATAACTTTAATTATTCAATTAAATCATTCTTACCTTTACTCTCTCTTGATTAATTAATTAAATATTATTTATTTAATTACGTTGCTAATTTAATCCATCTTCTTTCTAAAATTAAATAAACTATTGTTTAATTAATTTCTACAACACTTTCAACTATAATTAAATAATCGCTTTAATTATTTAATTATTCCTTAACCTTTTCTCTCTAATATTAAATAAATCTTTATTTATTTAATTTAATCCCAAAATCTTGAATGTCGAATTGAAATCATTTAATTCAAAAGGATTTATCCTTATCATATTCCTCTATGATTAGTGTTATCTCTAAAGTTGCACCCTAGCTAAGTTGCAAAACTTAGCACTCTAGAGAAACATGGAATCACTCCTAGGCTGTGGGCCACCTAGAATTTGGAGTGAATCTCTAGATAAGGCTAGCTCCTAGTTGGTTATCACCTAAAAACAATTGAATTTGCAGAGGAAAAGGGAAAAGAAGGCATAAGCTAAAAGCTTGAAAGTGAAAATAAAAACATGATACACCAAACTAAACTGGACTATAATGAAACTTAACCTGTAAACACTTACTTGCAATGACAGAAAACAAACTTACACAACCTATTATCGTATGTTCTTGCATAAGTACTTCACAGAAAGGTCTTAAAGCTCAAACTTCAAAGGGAAAAGTATCTCCACTGTTAAAAGCTATTTTGCATTTTTATGAGACAATCTACAACCTGCAACAACAAACTTTTGCATAAAGGCATCAAAGACATGAGACAAAGTTAGGAGGAAATGAATACCATCTCACAGATAACTTGATCAATCATATGGGGATACACAATAATGCAATAAACAAGAAGGTTGCAAAGATTTCATACCAATGGCATCCAAGGCTTTCACTGTATTTCATACCCAAAATGAGTTACAAAGCATGCTATATCTCCAAAGTATTGTAAGTAGTCACTAAGCAGAAAAAATACATCCCAAAACTCTCCCACAAAATGAGTCAAAATGAGAATATGACCATCATTCCAAGTAGTTCCACCAAAGAAGGATCTAGAAGCTGTTGGGGTCGGATGCAACAAAAATCCCCAAATTTAGCATGCAAATCCATCACCAAAAGGCTCCAAATTGATGAAAAAGTCATGTTTGACCAAGTCAAACATAAAGGCACAAGAAAATAATGCCTAGATACCCTCCTTGTGTTTCAAAACTGAATCAATATGCCTATATTCGCTCCAAATTTTTGCAAACCTCCCTAACCATTCCCTAGATGCTTGCAAATCATAACTCCAAACATATCCATATCTAAGACATTAGATTTCCATAGTCCATATCAATGAAATTTTTCTGCTTCTAGATTAAACCATGTGCTACTTTTTGAATATCCATATCTCCTTTGCCCTATGTTGAAAGCTTCCACCTTATTTTTCTTTTAAAATAACACTTTAATTAAGTGGTTTATACTCACACCACTTAATTAAATGTTTTACATTTAGCATAAGAAAAATAAAAGGCCAAAACTCGGCCACATAGGAAACAATACAAAGCATAAGTCAAAAAGACTTATCATTTACATCAAATTAAGAAGAAAAAAATGAGTTTGTAAAACTCCCAAGGCATTGAAAATTACCAAGGTACAAAGAAGCCACGTCATAATAGTTCATGTACATATTCTTATAAGAAGATAGGCAATTTTTTTTTCCATCAGCATGAAACTAGGGTTAGAAACCCTAACATCAAAACATGGGAAAACTCATTCATTCTTTTCATTTTTTTACATACCCTCATTGCTAGGAACCGCCATGGAGAGTTTGCACTGTTGGAGGGTTTATGAAGATTTTCCAGCATAATGAATGTGTGGGTAAGTTCTTGTGCATGAAATTTCAGCATTTCATTTTCATTTTCTGTGAGATAAAAGCTCATTTTGAGCTCTCTTGTTTGCAGAATTATGCATATACTTCTTTATTCCCGTTTTTCTAGTTGTCTCCATATATTTCTTGTTGAAAACCATGCATTTAGCTTGAAGAAATTAAACACTTTTCTGTAGAAAGGCCGCACCCTTTACATTTTAAAATACAGATTTGCATACTTCTTGTAGATTTTTTGCATCTCTGTACAGGCCGTGGCCTTGAACTTTCTCCGTGTTAATCGTCATCATGATAATCAATTTGGAGTTGATCTTAACCGTGACTATTGCTGTCTCATATCACTGATTGGTGACTTTATTGACTATAGATTGCAACATTGATGAAAGATACTCAAACATTTAGTGATGGATATCATATTAATGGAAACATCTATGCTTTTTCTTAATTTTCATACATCTAAAGCTTGATGATTGTGCTATGTCTATCATGAAGTCTTGTAATTCTTGATTAGACTACAATAGACACTCAACCCACATAGCAAATGCTTTGCATTCCTGTGAATAATACTGTCATAGGTATTGATTTTGGACTGCCTTGGCTCATAAGTGGTGATCTTTTCATATTATTTTTGCTTTTAAGTACTCATTGACCATGACTGTACCTTGAATGCTTAGCCTCTTAATGATGCAACCATGACTGTATTATGAATGCTCTTATATTGAATGTGACCATCATCCCCAAAAGACCTTTATTATATATACTTTCTTTGAGAACCACTATATTTTGTGATTGTCATTCTGTCCTCAAGCACACAAAGCTTATACTTTGGGATACAATGCAATATGCTACTCTTTAGTGCATTTATGAGTACTGATTTGTATTATTGGAAAGCATACACTAAAGCATCATATTGCTTCCTCTTGTATAGATACTGTTGATCCTCATTTTTTCCCCTATGCTAATCTAAGCATTTATTATTCAATAGTATATGCTACTGTTCCTTTGATTGATTCTCATGATCTGTGTCTTATAGTGTCTTGATGGCAACATACCCTGTAACTAATAAAAACACTATAGTGCTAGCAATATTTCTCATATGGCTTTTGCAAACATTTGATGTGGTACTAATAACCTTGACTCTTGTCGTCACAGTAGTAGGAACTTTATCATGACTGCATTACTCATCTCTAGATATGATATTCAAGTCTGCAACTCACATATTGCTCTTATCATCATGTAACTTATGATAGCTTCAGATAGCTCTTTTCTATTTTTCTCATTCACATAATGGCTCACATACTTGTTTTATGCTATGCTTTCATAGATTAGCACATCAACTCATCCTTTATGTTTTACTTAGCAAACATATGTGACTTATGCTAGTGCAAAACTCACTGCCATAACTGATGTATGTTTGACTTAGTAAACCATAAAGAGATGAACTTTCCTTTCATACCTCATTAAGGCATAATAAAGCAACATACTAGGATCAACCCTTGTGGGAGCCACATTTTACTCCACATGGTATAATTTGATGAATCAAAACAATAACATTACTTTTCCTATACCTGCGCAGGAAGCAAACATGTTAGAAAAATATGTGCATATGACAGATGTTCTTGATAATCCTGTTGCTTTCCTGTAGCATGATATGTAAATTGTTTGATGCAAATGAATGTCAAGTTATATGTTTATAGATGTATGTGCATGTATGGATTAGTGAGCTTTCATTGCTCTAACAACCCTCTCTCTCTTAGATGCAGGCACTATGAGCAGTAGTTGGATATAGGACAAGCGAAAGACTGGAGATGATGTAAGACAACTCAACCAGGACTTGTCATTCAGGCAATGACGGGTCACCCTTCCTTGTATGTGCATTTATTTTTCTATAAATGTATAATGTTTTCTTTCTTTTTTATTAAAAAAAATTCAGTCTCATGGCTTGTGTGAGACAATACACATTTACATTATCAATAAAGACTATGTTTTTGAAAAGATTTGTGCAATCTTCTCCTATGTTATATGCATCTGCATAATGCAATATGGTAGAATATTCTTCTAATTTCTTTATGCACATGGAATGTAATATAGAAAAAATAAAATGTACATGTCTTTTCATTTGCAATCACTTTAGCTCTATCTGTTTGAGCTAGTAGCAAAAATAGGTAACAATTAGATAATCTCTTTGTTATCTAATTAGTCATTTATCACTTATGTCTAGATATAATTTGATCATTCAGTTATCTGGTGAGATAATATCTAATTGTCTCTAACGAACAATCTTTTTGTGTTGATCACTTTACCAATATTATCTTCTACATGCAATCTTTATTCTTCTGTGTCTCAACTAGTTCCCACCAGTGATTAAATTATTATTTAATTTAATCTCCACCATTTATGCTTTATCACTTACACTAATTTAACCCTAATATTATTGCATGTCACATCTTTTAATCTTAATAGTCAATTTATCTTTTAATCTAAGCCTGTCATTCGAAAATCATATTTTCTATAAATTGGATTTACCTCTATCATTATTACTCCTCCCAAAATCTTATGAGTTTTGGAATCAACTTTAGAATTTTCAATGTTTTGCTATTATCATTATCATGAGGCTATATTTGCATACTTAATCTGAGGGAAAGAATCATAGTACATCGAAATGGAGAAGAGTAATGGAGGTGATTCATGGAATTACATGGGTGTTTGGTAAAATCGTTCATTTATGCATGTTTTTATAGTTTTCCATTGTTATCGATTATTAGATTAGGTTTAGTTTGAGTTATGCTTGTATTTCTAATCCATGAATTTTCCTGTGCTACATTTGGTGAACCTGAAGTGAAGGAAAAAATTTCTACAAATTCCATACAGTTTTATGTGTTTTGCAGGTTTTCTGTACGATTCGACATAATCACCAAGATAGAGTGACGCATACTCTAATATTTTTCACCACAATCGCCAACAAAATGATTTGCATCCGCTATACCGCACCACATTTGATTTTCCTGCAATGCATCTAATCCATCCCGTGCACCGCATTTGTCATTCCATGACACAACTGACTGGTTTTGGGTTTTTTAAATTTTTTTGCAAGTAATTAAGTTATCTGCATTTTTGGTTCAGTAGGTTAGGATTTACTGGTTACTGATAATCTGTTGATAGCATGTGGCAAGAAAAAATTAATGTTTATTTTGCAACTTCGTTTGGCCAAGATCTAAAAGCTATAACTCTCGTTTGTTGAAGGCTAAAATTGAAACTACTAATGAAATCTAATGTAGGATGTTTGTCGAAGAATGGATTTTGAAATTGATTGTCTATCTAGCTTAGATCATATTTCATTTGGTGCTTAAAATTAACAACTGTTTACTATGCTTGGTGCTTTTGTACACTCTGTTTAGATTAAATCCTGATTTAATAATAAAAGTATCCTCTCCCCTTGCGCACTTGTGCAATCTTGGGTGTAAGAGAAATTGCTATTAACTCTAGAGGGCCTGTCTTGGTGGGAAAAAGTACTCACCCCAAGATGACTCAAACTGGAAATGAGCTAAAGACAAGGTACTCCTGATCGGTATATAAATGTGAATGCTAATGGAAAACTTAGCATTATAGGTGCAGATGTGTTATACAAACAAGTGATTCCCTCAGTACTCATGTGGTGCATTAAAACCTGTAGAGCGTAACCTCTATAGGCTGGGAAATCTCCTTATCGGAGCTAATCTTGCCTCATGTATAGCCACTTGAACGAGTGTCCTTATTAACAACCATTTGTTATAGATTGCCAAAATCCTTCTATTTGCTGGTGCAAGAGGTCAAACCTCTGAAGCCATCCCATATTTTGGCAATTCTTAGTAGAGATGAAGAGTTTTTCATGGGAGATTCATGAGAACTCGAAGCTTGATTGACCCAGAGAATGAAGTGTCGTGGAGGGGAGCCAGTGTGACCAAGCTTCTAACCATCCACTTTGAATAAGCGTAGTTGGAGAAATCCAAGTGGGAACTTAGCATATATTGTCTTGGCCAACCATAGGATTGTACTTTTCTGTTTGAAATCAAACATTTTCACATCAAAACCAAACCAAAACAAATTGTTTTCTGACTGTCTTCTATATTTCCAAAATTTGATCAAAATCAGACTGAAACAAACCTCAAACTTTGCCAAAATTTTAGAAAAATTAGTTCCTATTTACAGTAAATTGCATCTGCTATTATGAACCGCATCTACTGTTATAAACCACATCTGCCATTGCAAACCACATCTCCTTTTATGAACCACATATGTTACTAAGAACCACACCTGTTACTATAAACCACATCTAATATCGTAAACCACAATCGACTGTCAAATGACACATCTATTAAATATGAATCACAATTGCTTGAAAATTAGAGAAACAAATTCCATTGTCATAATTTAAGGTCAAACAGTCAAAACATGTCTCTAATTATCCTTTCACAGTGATCTCTGAACATAAACTAGAAATATTTTCTCACAATTTTCATCATTGCATCTTTTAGTATCATTTAGCCATAACAATAGACATACCAGTTGCAAACCTTAGTTACATTTTAGGAGTCCTAGTTATCTTTAGATCAATCAAAATTTTATGACATTTACCTTTGTAGATTAAAATAGGCCAACTTCCCATACACAATATAAACCTTTGCTTCAACGAAATTTGTCATAGAACCAAGTCACTTGTCACACCTGTTATCTTTTGTTATTTTGGCGAGTCTTTTCCATCTTGTCAGTCTAGTTTGGGAACTCACTTTGTCTCTTACAAAAGGTCCTTTGACAAACTAAATTGAAGCGTTGGCTAAACTTTGGATGGGTAGTAACCTCTTCTCGAATCTCCCAAAGTTGATTACCTTTAAAAGATTGCCTACACTTTAGCATACTTAGACAATTATTTGAGGACACCATCATTTTAGACATTAATAAGCATTTAGCATATTTTATTTTTCCAAAAAAGACCAAAAACATAGTTGCATTAGCATTCATTCCTTATATCCAAAAAATCCAAAAAACATAGATTAAAATCATATCATTCATAGACATAGTTTGACATCATTCACATTTTGAGCATATCTTACATGGTCGAAACAAGGTAAAAAAGGAAACAAATAGAAATGGATGATCCACAAGACTTTATCAATCCGTTTTCAAACCCCCCATCAGGGACATCAAAACCTAACAAAACCTTATTGGAAAAAAATGTCACTAGAGACCAACAAGGACACGTTATAGTTGAAGACTTAGACGTTGCTGCCTGAGATCCAAAATTTACCTCTTTTGTAGATGAATACTTGGCACATGATCCCCAACGATACTTAGAAAAATTGTGAGTAGAAGGTACTACATTACCTCTTGGATTTGACATTCATACATTGCAAGCTTCATCTACCCAATGGAAAAACATGATTACTTGTAGTGGCTATATCCCTCAAGTAATTGCAACCATACCATTTGGAGAACCTACCCAAAGTGCCACAACAGTACATACATCACCATTTGGTGCATCTAGCATGACACAAGGCCTTAATTTTACCATAGGGGCATCATCGTCAAATCTCTTCGGCACCAATACTAGAAGTTAGCATAAACATGACAAATTCTATACCAAACATCAACACCACTAGTGCCATTCCGCAAATAGGGTTTTCACAAATGAGACACATACCTCTCATACAATTTCGGAATTGGCCTGATCCTTCGCAAAACGTTCACATTCCCAATCAAACAACATCAAACCAAAACTTGTTCTCTCACATTCCAAATCAAAACCCACCCTTCATTCCCACACTAAACCAAAATCTGTCACATAACATTGGGTTTCAAAACACTTACATAGACCCCAACAATGCAACCAACACGTCATTGACACAAGTGGATGTTTTACAAACACAAATGCAAGCCCTTCAACAACAAATGGACAATATGGTGATGTCTAGAATTTTTTTTTTTTAGCAAAAGACTTATGTCCATTTCCCTTTGACAAAGATTTATACATGACACCCTTCCTTATGGATATGTTATATCAAACTTTCCTAAGTGTAATGGGAAGCATAATCCTATTGAACATATAAGGGAATTTTCCACAATGTGCATAAACGTTGCATATGACCCCACATATCTCATGAGAATTTTTCTACGAAGCCTTGTTGGAATACCACTTGAATGGTTTTCTCAACTTCCATATTGCATAAGGTCATGGGGTGAACTTGCGGAAAAATTTATTGAAAATTTCACCTAAATCACAATAGAAACCTTATGTCACACCACACAAGATGAAGGAGAGAAATTTATCACCTTCTTCTAGAGATGGAGGAGTTTGGCTAGTCGATGCCCTGTTGAAATACTCGAAAAGAAAAAGGTCACCATATTCCTAGAAAACCTTAATTCAAAATTGAGAAGTGACCTAAGAGTACACCGTTGCACTTCTTTTGTGGAACTAATAGAAAAGGGTATCATAATTGAAAAGGATCTCATTGAAAAAGTTGAAATAAAGATGTCAAATAGAAATCCAAATGTTTTTAAGTACCCCTAATGATAGGAAAAAATTTTGGTCCTGAAACAAGAACGTAACCAATGATGGAATTGTTGATGCTAAAGCCTTACACGTAGGACCAATCATTAAATTTAGAGGACACAACCCCTCTAACAACACACCCAACAATTCTGACCAAAATACCAATGTTGTCCAAAACATGCAACAACAACGATCACAAAGGAAGTTTCCAAAACATGAATTCACTCCCCTAGGGGAACCAATTGAATCAGTCTTCAAAGAACTGATAAAACACAACCTCGTACAACTTCCCAAGCCAAAACAATATGATCCTGGACAATTTAAACCCTCTTGGTGGCATGACAACGATTTTTGGGATTTCCACCGAACTAAGGGACATAGTCAACCACAATGTCGACAGTTGAAGAACATTATACAGGATCTTGTGGAAAACAAAACTATTGAAGTTAATGGACAAAAACAAACATCCTCAAACAATGATCACAAGGTCTTTAATGATCCATTACATCACCATGGAAAAGGAAAAGGCTCCAGTTCGGGAAATAAGTCCAATAGTCACTAGTAGAAATTGACAAATAAATGAATACGTGACTAAAAGTTTTACTCACATGACTAAAATTTTTAGTCACATGACTAACACTAGTAGTATTTAGAAAATAAATGACTAATTTGGTCATTTATAAGTGACTAATTTGGTCGTCAAGTAAAATCACAACTAAATGACTAAATAAATGACTAATATCACACAAATAAAAATGACTAAATAAATGACTATTACTCCTCTATTCATTTTTCTTTCGAATTTGATCATAATCCATAGAGCTTAAGCCGCCCTCGTGGGACCCCTACCTAAGCGGGCCATTTGGTTGTCTAGATTGCTTGGTGCACCAAAAATACCTATTGCATAGAAGACATTGCCTCTCGGTGCAGTGTTAAGTCTTTCACATATTTTATAATTTTTTTTAACATTTCACTACTAAATGGTAATCATTCCTACATCCATGTGTCACTACTATATAAAATGAGGATTTAAAACATTAATTTAAGAAAAATATTAATTTTGTCTTAAATATATTTACCCCAGAGCCGTATCCTATTTGAAGAAGACAAAGCTAATTTTTTCGATCAATGGTTGGTATCAATTTGCTGGCCATTAAACGAATCTCAACCGTTCATCAGTTTTCACAATTTTTTTTAGATGTTTTCTGCCATTTTTTTTGCTGCTTCCCCCGTCGCTCCTCCAAACTCTTTCTCGCTGGTATTGACCATTCACTTCTCTAATTTGGTGAGCTATAGCCTGAAAATAATGTTTCAACGAGGGTTTTCGAGTATATTTATCAAAAAAAAACTTTCTATCGCCACCTCAGTAAAATCCTCCACTTCATAACGATTAGGATTCACTTTTGTTTTTTTTAAATTTATTTATTCCTATCCATCACCGTGAATACTCTCTCCACCATAATTTGAAGGGAATGTTATAGGTATGGTCCTTTTAAATTGATTCCTCTTAAATGGAAAGAGATTGAAATGAGTTGTCATTATTAATATTTATTGTATAAGCCTGGCCTAACTCTGTGAATGAAAACAAGCATTTTGTCATATGATATAAGTGAGTTATATTATTTGATTATACTATTTATTGAGTTTTGAATTTTCCATGGCTATAATGAACAAGTTGTAATGTTTGGTTCATTTTTTAGATAATGATTTTTGCAAAATAAATATTTTTTAATATTTTAACTTTTGCAAAATAAAAATAATTATTTTTTAAGAATTTAACTTATATTTAATATATAATCAAATATAATCAATTTTTTTAACTACAAAAAGTTTTTATTTATGCTATTTTAAATATATTAATTATACTTAATATTATATATTATATTTTAAATAAAACTATTAATTATATAAAATGATTAAAATTTATAATTAATAATTATTATGATTTATTTATTTATTTACGTCGAAGGCGTCAGGGCTTAAATTTGATGGTCGACCTTGCCTATCAACAATTTTTTTAATGACGGTTATCTATTCAAAGGTGCCCTTAAAACATTATGATATACCTTAGTTTAAGTAAAATTATATATAAATCAAATATATATATCATTATAATTCTATATAAATTTTGACAGTCTATCCAAAATTTCTCCTTTCATCTGATACAATCTTCTTAAAACTTTGATTGTATTTTATGACAAAAATCTCTAAATACGGTCATATGGCCATCAAATTTAAGCCTTGGAAGACATATCCAATTTGAAAAAGAGCAATCTAACTTTATAAATCAACGGTTGACCTTTTTCAACATGGTGTGGAAGATGATTGAAAAGATTTCCGCCATTGATCATCTCCATGGGAACATTAAATGGTAGAAGCCAACACTGTAAGTTTTCCTTTGACGCGTCTTTAATAATATTTGGAAGTGGTTACATTCTCAGAATTGGCGCGCAACATGATTCCCTTCTTTCAGTTGCAACAACTATCCGCAACAACAGTGTGTCAGTTTTTCTTTGTAGGCTTGTCTACAGCTCTGGAATCAAATTTCATGGGAGTGAAGGGACATTTGAAGTTACAGACAAAGAAGAGAAGAGGCTTATTGTGTTCGTCCAGATGCGAGAATGAATGTGAGTATGTAAGGGAAAAGATTCTTTGAATATTTTCAGGAGCGGCTGCTTCGACTGACTCGCATTATGTAACACCTAGTAGGCTTTCTAGTTTTGCTCATTTATCTTATGTATTATCTGAGTTTTAGTACAAAAATCTGGGTGTTTTGTTGGGTTCTCTGTTCGAGCAATTTCCGTGCATTCCAGGACCTAGGTTTTGAAGTTTATTCAATTTGGTGTTGTGTGATGGATATATGCACCACACAAGAGCCTAAACTCGTGCTGCCTTTGTATTCCTTTGCTCGTCAAAGCCTTGAGCCTCAACCTTTTCAGAATGCAGAGAAAATAATTACAAATCCTGACCCAAAGAGATCAACTTAATAATTCTATTAGATTTTCTAGTGTTCACCTAATAATATCACTTCAGGAAAGTGATTTCTTATTTCTAAAGGCTAATTTGATCCACTCTTCGAAATTGTTTTTTATTATTCTAAGGACTGATAAATATGTATATCTTGTAATGTTTAATGTATTTTTGTGTGGTGTTGCCAAATATTTTCAAAATTAAATTATGATTTCTATATCTAGAGAGGACCACTTTAGTTTTACTGGATTATCCAATGGCCTACAATGGCTAGATCATGAAACCGTGTTGCTAGCTTCCACTGATCCATTCTTTTGAGATTAGAAAATTTTCAAACCTATTTGCAATGATGTTATTTGCATTCCTCCTATTACACCATGAAAAAATCCATGTCTATCATAATATTATCCTCTAGTCTTGTTAAAGATATCCACTGTGTCTGTTGACTGATTTGGTACCCCCCTGTTCTTCTCCTCTTCTAACTTAATCTCTTTGAATCTCCACCAACTATCAATAGTTTACCTTTTTGTGTTAACAACCAACCTTTGATTTCTAGCAGGGCTTAAGCCTCTAACAGTCTTGAAGGATCTACGTTGTTTGATACTACAGTAAGCCAAATTCATATGAGAAGAACACTCCCACCATTTCTTGATAGTGCTCATTTGGAAGGAATTCAGAACATTGTTGTTCCTCCCATTTTTCCCTTATGCTTTCTGCTAGGAACTTTCCTCTCAACTAATGGAATTCCTGTGTTTTCTTCTGCATGATTTGCACTCTCTATGTTTTCATTTTCTTCCCTTCTATGATCTTCTCTTTAATGTTATTCTCTATGTTTGCTCTTACCCTAAAATGGGTCAAAGTTTGACTAGATGACCCAATAGTTGAAGATTTCTACACCTGAAGAGCATACTTTCATAATCCAATGGTTGTTCCATGTCATCCCTGAGAACCTAGAAATACTTTGTATGGCTAGAGCTTTCCCAAAATCCATTTTGATACAAATTTGTGCATAGTTCATAACCATTTGAGAACATGAAGGCTCTGATGCAACAATGCACTTTCCAACTGCATTCCCTATCCTCTTTGGTGCTTTTGGAGTTTTAAAATGGAAAATTGTAAGCAACAGCAGTGGCAAAAATCTCGAATTAGAACCTATATATTGGTTGCATTCTATTAAAGGCATTCTTGAGGAGTAGAAGTTGAACATAGTCTAATTCCCGTATACAGAAAGAACATTTCATTGATTTATTTTACCTGTGAAATGTAATTTAACTTGCATTAGAAAGGATTAACTCAAGATGTTAAGTGAGCATCCCAACTACTATCTTGGAATATTGTATTTCATTATAGGAGATTGGTCCCTGCCTTCTTTCCAAAAACCCCCAAAACAATTGAATACCTAAAAATACTCCATACATGACTATGGTAGAATTGAGACAAAACAAAAGCCATTCATACATCTTTAATGGGAATATCCCCACAATAGCGTGACATAAGTGATCCCCTATCACTATCAATCATACCCCATCCAGGAGATGCTTTATCTCGAATATAAAGAATTGGGACTTACAACTTTAAAGGAAACACCACTTCAGCAAAAATAAAAAACAAAAAATTAAAATACTTAAAAGATTGATACTTGTGTGATTCATTTCTTATAATGCCATCTTGTTCTGAACCTTCATTCATGAGTAAGAAACTAATCAAAGAGACCAATTATAAATTTGCAAATGACATCCCCATTTTCTCACTACTTTGCCCCCACAAAAATTTTAAAAACAACATTCAAAATACCAAGCATAATAATTACACTAAACAGACTAGAAATAGTACAAGTATTCAAAGGTTGAACATTCTAATATCAATTACTGGTACCATGACTTGATTTATATCAGAGCTCAAGTTTTTCTGTTTCATAGGTTTAAATTTTTAAAAATATTAACTAAGAAACTAAACCCATCTCTGGGTAGAGAAAAGGTTAAAGACCAAAGTATAACTAACTTTAATCAGAGTTCATTAGCTAAAGTTTCCTCCATTTAATTTCCATTTAAGAAGATCTTAGCTACAAGTTCAAGTAAATGGTAACATGCACTAGCTATCATGTTAGCAGTATGATGCCAATATGTGCAATAACAGTGTGATATCCATTTATCAAAAATCAATACAATTATGTTTAACAAAACAAACCTTGCTCTCTATGAGAACTTTAATTTCTGGTAGAGTATCATGCAATTTTAGTAAACATAAATGTGATACCCATCCAACACATGGAAAGCTAATAGAATTATGCATAACAGAACAAACCTTGTTCTTTATGAGAACTCTTTAAATCATATGGGATGCTACGCATAAAGATATCCCCATAACTCATCTCATCCTAAAAATCAGTAAAGAATCTCATCAGGCACGTTCAACATTGACATAGCTCAGAAATCTATAAACTCATTACCATGTAATAAAGATTCTCAAAGAGATCTAGAGGCTAGTTGTTAAAAGATTCATCCACGTAGCAAAGCATTGACAACTAAATGGAAGAAAAGGGCGAAGGTTGAAAAGTAGATCTGATATTCTACAAATAAAGACACCAAAATTAGATGCTTCAATATTCTTACTTACATGTTTGTCACTTATGCTAAGGGAACATATAAAATGATGCCTCCCATTGTCATTATAACAATTTTCTCCTCATTTCTCAGCATAGATCATAGACGTCAATAATGAAGAATACATCACGAGCTAAACTATTTGAATTAAGATTACTAGTCCGTAGCTTATTTTGGTAGTTGGTTAGGAAATTTTGAAAACTATAAAGTTGTTCATGAGAAGAAAATGAAAAAATAGTTTCCAACTTTTCAAATACTTTGCAACAGCAGTGTAAAGAAAAAGCCAAACATTGCTATGGTAGGATATTTTGTTTGTATGATTCCATCTAATTTAGAAATCCATGTATGGCATGTGACTGGTATTTCAAACCTCACAAAATGGCTCTTCTTGTATCAGTTTTGCAACTCAGTGCAGAGCACTGTCATGTTCAATTTTGGCCCACGAGTTTGCAAAAACTTGGCTGAGTTTAGAAGCTAATAAAAGGACCCTTTAAAGCTTCCACTAGAAGACACAGACCTGTCACTATCTAGAGTGTAAAAGGTTAGACCAGTGGCTACAAAATGTCTCTGATGACTCCCTCCAAAATCTCACCTTCATTGCTCCAATCTGCCAAAACTTCACATGCTATTAATCAATCTTGAGAAAACAATCAACCAGGGTTATTGAGCCTCATGTACATAACATTCCGAGTACTTAATGCTCCAAACAGAAAAAAAGAAGCCTCCAAAAGATCTAAAGACTACAAGCCTTCATTTTCTATGATACCAAGCTTAAGATCAATATTTGCAAAAGGGGCAACCGCTGAAACAATGGGAGATTACCCTTACAGATTTTATTTTTAAAAAATCAATGTTTACTTATCAAATACCTTTGAAGTTTTAGAGCAATTTGAGAGTTAAGAGGGTATGACCCTAGACTCCATTCCTCCTACTTGATTAATGCGTTATCTTCGAATGTGTAGGAGCTGACGAATATTGATGTATTTTGTCCTCAAAAGTGAAAATCAACATCTTTTCTTTGTAGAAAGTGTCAACTGCATTTTGCCAAGTTGAATTCTCTCGATTGCCCATGAAAAGAAAAGAATGGGGAATGCAATTGTTTTTGTGTTTCTATGTTCAGAATCTGGTTAGTAGAGCTTCAAACTAGTTGGTCCTTCTATTGCTAATTTGGGTGTGCATGTAATTAGATTGCTACCAGGCATGCTTCTAAAAGCATCACATTTCAGGTATCTGGGAATGTTCTTAGTTTTGCAAGGACCTATTTTTGAGATCTTAACAATACCAAATCTTTAAGTGAAATAAAGCTTTCCTCCAAGTAGTGTGCATGGAAGGAGAAGACTGGTATGGCCTCAATGCCAAATTGGGACCTCTTGAACCTAGTGCCCAGAGAAGGACTCCCCTTAATCTGATTCTCATTTCCAACTTCCTGCGACAAATTATAAAGGTAGTGAAGTGAATTGACTAAGATATTTTGTCCAACAAAAATAGCCTTACCTTTTATGTGCAGAGGTGCTAGACCTGTTCAAATTTTCCCTAAGGCAACACTTTCTAGTAGCATATCATTTCCTAACGGTTAGGGAAAGAAGAGGCTTCTAATTCACAAAATCAACTTAATGTTTGATGTCTTGCATGAGGAGAGGTCCAACCATTTATGGTAAATTAAGAGAATGTTTGCTCTAACCTTGCATCCTAGAAGGAACATTGCTTGGATTCATAATAGAACAACTCCATTTCTAAAATTATCTCTTTTCTAAGATGCTATGGAAAACAAATTGCCAATATTTGTTGAAAGGCCTACAATACTATAACCAAGGAATATTTTATTGAGAGCTTTAAACTCCACCATCGTTATTGATCTTTTGAGATTCAGAACTGAGGAGTGAAGCTTTGTCATCATATAAAGACAGGTGAATCCTATGAGAACAAAAACATGCAAATTAGGCTTTATTTCCATTGGGTAAAAGTTGGTGGGAGTTGTCAAAGGAATTTTTTAAAACTGTAAAATCCAAACATAATAATGAAAAGGTAAGGTGGCCATGAAAGAAAGCATGGATGTTCCTTATGGGTAAAAGTTGGCGGGAGTTGTCAAAGGAATTTTTTAAAACTGTAAAATCCAAACATAATAATGAAAAGGTAAGGTGGCCATGAAAGAAAGCATGGATGTTTTAAAATTGTAAAATACAAATCATTTGTGATCAAGTATTATCATTAGATTAACTATAAAAAACACAACTTCACATATAACAAATACAAAATCCCTTGATTTCAAAAGTTTTCCCTACAATTTTCAAGGGCAGCCCCCAATTTCAGAGTTTGTAATGGCGAAGAAGGATCTTGCTTGGACTTTGCATTACATCAAATTCTCTGTATAGTAGAGTTGGGTGGCCAAGCATGTGTTTTGATACAATGTCTATTGTTCCTGTACCTATTGAAGATCCTCAAGATCTTTGTTGCCAAAAGCACACGGAAAGCTTGTGAATCCTTCAAAAACTGCTAATTAATTTAAACAAGGTGAAAAATCAAGATGAAAAAATGCATTTTACTTTGTCCTCAATTTGTTTTTGTGTGAAAATAAAATTATAGATGTACTTCAAATAGACCTCACAACTCCACTTAGATGCATAGACCCGAGAAAGGCTTAAAGATAGATAAATGGGTAAAAAGAAAGGAAGAAAGACCTTTACTATGTCTAATATATATTAAGTACATTTATTAGCTTCTATAATTTCAAAATTAAAAGGTTTATCTCCGGCTTTTGTTGGATATAACAATCATATAAAAATATATTAATTTCCTTTGTATTTATGGTGGATTGCCTAGTAGCATGGATAGTTTATGGTCTTGTCATTTCACAGTATGGCGTTATCACCCAGTATGGTGTTATCATCCACATAATAGAAATAGATGGTAACACAATTGATCTATATGCTTTTTTATATTGATTTCACAGTATGGTGATATCACCAACATACTGTTTTATTTAGTTGTTTTTCAAATACTAAATAGATCTATTGTTTATTACAAATATATTGGAGTTCAAAGTGACCATGTGATAAAATATATCTATACCGTTGTATTCAATTGCATACATTCTTATACTTGAAATTAAACATTCCATCAAAACACTATATTTTTTGCATTCTATATATATCCAAATTGTACATTTTTATATCCAATAAATTGAACTTCCCTTTCATTTGTATACTCTTTTCCATTTTATTTATTTCATGTGTTGTTTTAATAAGTTATATACACATTGATCTATTTCAACCAATATGTCTACACAAATTCAAGTAAGGCCTAACACTTCCAAGGTTCATAAGCAACATTCACAACATTGACTGATAAGGGCTATCATTCAAAGCTATTTCAAGAGTTTCTGATCTTCAAAGTCTTTGAAAGCAAAGTCGCACGCCAGAAAAAATAAGCGAATCGTTTGAAAACAATGTCAAATTCATACTCTTCATTTCTATACTCATTTGCATTTTATGTATTTTATATTCAAATAAAGCCATACAATTATTCAACATACCCCATTGCACACCTAAAGTGCAATTGCTAGTTTTATATAGTACAAAAATAGATCAACATTTATCTTAATTGACTTCCACACTTCTTTGGCCTACCCATTGCACACTAAGGTGCAAGTGGTAGTTTATGTTTACATTATATTTCTAATTTTTTAATTATCCTAAATTAAGACAATAAAAAAATACTTTTTCTAAAATAATTTTTTTATTTCCCTCTCCTTATTCATTTTCCCTCCCTCATCCCTCAATTGAGATGCATTTTCCTTTTTCCCTCCTTGAAGAAAACAAAACAAGAGGAGCAACACAAGGAGATACGGTTGAATAGGGTGCTGGCGAACTTGCTCATGGCCAAAGGCCTCGGTCTCTCCTCCCTCTCCAATGTCAAACTTCTCAAGACAATCAGCCACAAGCAAGTTAAAGTAGCTTGTGTATGTGTGTATTCCCTATTTGCCTATTTCCATTGCTTTTTTAAATGGCCTTCTTGATAATGAAATGGAAATGGCTAGTTACAACAGTAGGAGAGTAAGGAAACACCAAAATGGTGAAGGTAATTTCTATTTGTATGCTTCATGTGCTATTTTAATTTAAACCCTATTCAATGGCTGCTAACCCTTTATTGCTTTCACCAGTGGCGTTCAATTATTTCTTCTAACCAAGAAGGGCCGAACCTTCAACCAATTAGTTCTACCAGTTTCAAGCTGCATCACCACGAGATGCCTATTGCAATGCAAACCCTTTCATATTAAGGAAATGGCTGTTAATTGTCCATTCCTTTTACCACTGGTGTTGGAGAAATTTTGCAATTGAAGTAAATGTTGCTTTTCAAGGTATTTTTCTGTAGGCCCACTATTGTAATTTTATTGTTGAAGTAAAATGTATATCATAGAGACATTAAATTATTTTGTCTTACCATTGTTTTTTTTTTTTTCAATTTTGTTAATTTTTCTCCTTAAAACGAAAACTAAATTTGTGTATAATCTTTATTTTATTTATTTTATAAATTTTAACAGAACCCATCATAGAAAGGGCCACAATTGCAACTTTTTTTGGTGTTGATAATGCTATGGTGAGACTATAAAGGGCAGAAACTCTGATAAAGCATGACTGGCACAACGTGCATAAATTACAGGTAAGGATTTTTATGAACCCTTGCTTAGGCTATGAAGCTTCTAAGTGTTTAAACAAATTCATCTACAATTCCACTCATCATTCATGTTGTGTGTGTATCATTATATATATTCTCAATACATCTCATCGCTAAAATGAGGGTTGCATTCTATGCATGCATTTGATTTCAGAATAAGTTAAAGCACATCAATGCCTGAGTAAATGATTTTTCTTGTAGCTAGCGGGCATTCTAAAATTTAGTTAATTTAAAGTATAATACCCTTGTAAATTTACTTTGTCATCCCAGCCTTGCCCTTGGTTAATTCCCTATTGCTTCATCAGTCGTTAATTTCACTATCCTTAAAGTATGTAACTTCTTATTCTTTTAGATTATGTAGTGAGGGTTGGTTACAGTTCCACAACCCTTACAACTCATAGGGTTACTACTTTTTATGCGATACTTTTCCAGTTGGGATACCGTTGGATTTACAATATTGTAACTTTTATTCCTACAGCCTGTATGCCTACAGTTTGATTGATAAGGAGGCATTTTCCACAGTGATATTGCTATCAGGATTCAACCATATTCAACCATGTAGTTTTTCGAGTCAAAATCATTGACCCATGTTTCATAAGTAGTGGTTCACAAGAACCTAGATCTCATAATGAATGGTCCACTCAACACCCATTGCAATTAGAGGATGTTGAAATATTGAAAATTGATGTAATGCAGGGATGCTAGCTCTTTTTTTTGTGGGAATATGATCTCTCATATGTAGCACCCCTGGTTTTTTGAAGTCACAAACACGTGGTTTCAAAAAAGAATATAATAATATCAAAAAGTATATTGGTACCAAATTGGACCACTTAGTCCTAACCAACCATGTGAGAGGATGTATCCATTTGGAAAACCAAGATGCTTGTCACTTATTCATCAAATGTGAGAGGATGTATCCATTTGGAAAACCAAGCTATTTGTCACTTATGAATACAATCTTTTAAAACTTTAGTCGTTTGTGTCACGCCAATCCTTTGCCTTGTAACATTTCATCTTTGAAGTACAAGAGCCAATATAATTTACCTAGATTTTGATTTACCTTTTGATTTATATTTCTTCTTATCTCTAAATTTTTCTTACCCCTTTTTTTCTTTGGACTGGACTTTTGCAAAGAGAGCACCTTTAGATAAATCCTCTATGGTTTCTTCTTAATTCTTTATTTAGTAGGGCTGCAACAACTTTTTCAAGTATTTAACTTAGAAGATGTATTACTAATTGTCCTAAGAAGATTGTCCCATGAATTGGGTAATGGAGAAAACAAACTTACGCATTTATCCTTTGCATCCACTAACATCAATAGGCTGCTATTGACTAACAATGATAATGAATGCATGTAAATGATCAACCATAGAGTCCCCATCATTCATTTTCAATGAATACAAATTTCTTTTCAAGAAATGTTTATTGACTAGAGACTTAGTTTGAAACAATGTTAAAATTTTATCCCACAATTTCTTTGTAGTGCCTTCACTATACACATTCGTTAACATAAAATCAGATTAACATAGTGCTTCTTGCCTTCCTATGTAATTCATCTCAATTATCTTGATTGATATCAAAAATTTCATTTCATGTCACAAGTAACCACTGATCTCCACAACCAAGAGATCCTCTATTTTAAATTTCCACAACTCAAAACTCTATCCATTGAATTTTCCAATACCAATCCTTTATGCACTTGCAATGACTCCTCCAAAAGCATATTTGAACTTCACACAATTCCCACACACAATTCCCACTGCAACCAAAGAAAACCACACAAGGAGAGCATCTCCTCATCGGGCCAATACCAAGTTCTAATACCAAATGTTGAAAAACTAGAGATATATCTAAAGGAGCATTATAAAGGGTTTTAGAATCAGATTGAAAGTGATTTAGAAGAATAATAGGATTGATATAAAACTGATTTATGACAACAATATGGAATGGAAAGATAACACAAAGAAAAGAGCAACACCATAACTCGATGTTTTCCTAGGGAAATTCCTTTGGAGGAAGATAACCCCATCCACAAAATTAGCCTCATTATATTAACACCAAGGTGTGCTTCCAAACATATCAAATGATCACTGACACTAATTTCACATCAAATGGAAATCCTAGAGAAATTTCAACAGCATTCTAGTGGCATTTCTATACAACAAAGTATGCTCAGAAATTACTATCCCAATCCCTTATTAAATATGCAATTACAACACAAGAAAGCAACAATGGTTTCTAAAACCATTGATGAAAATCACACGCCATTTCACCAAGGGCACCCACATGAGGTGGTGTAACTCTGTGAGGTGGCACAAATCCCAATACCCACTATGACAATGTAACTTTGTATTCAATGATGCAACTTATAAGATGCATTACACATCTTATATTGGCTAGAAATAGTAATTTCTCATAAACTCTAGTTGATCTATTTGTCCCATGTGAAATGTGGCATCCAATTCCACATTTGCAAGTTTTTTGGTCCTTTTGCAACCCCAAATGTAATTCTTAATGTGGGATACAACATGCCATGTGTCCCTCAAACTTTTCCTATTCAATTTAGGTGTCCTATTCTCTAAGAGGGTCATTTTTTCATAAATTATAAAGTTGCCTAACCAGCCATAATGTCCCCCATCCATAGGTAAACTAGATAAATGAACAACATTGTTATGCAATGCATACACATTCCCAACAATGGTTAGGTCAATATATAATCTTACTATTGAGGGGTGTTTGTTCATAATTTAAGGCTAAAGAGTTTGTTGAGTACAAAGCATGAAGATATTAGTATGCAAATTATAGGATGCAAGTTTATTTGGGTTGGTCCATGGTTATAGAGATACATAACCAACTCATGTATCACTAGGATAAAAAAGAAGAATACAATAGTATTAGTTTATAGATTCATTGATTAATTTATAAGTCCTTAAAAGTACATTGTCTTCACTGAAGGACACATGAGAACATAGTATCTCATTGCAATAACCTCTTTAAGACTTCGTTTATTTTTACCTAAGTCAACAGTGGCAAATAGCCATACATATTACATAAGTGCTTTCTTGGTGAAACAAGAAATCATCAAACCCTTATAAGGCTCTTAGAGGAAATTACTGTTATACTAATTTAAGGACTCATCAATACTCCCACAGTCACCTAAAAGACTAAAATTAGGATCAAATGTTATTGTTAGAATCAAAACAACTACAATATAATGAGCAACTTAGACCTTGGAGCGATACCAACATAATGTAGAAGTACTAGTATTGATACATCAGAATCTGATTATTTTTCAAATGCTCCTGAAGAAAATTCCACTACCATCAACGAAGTTTCAAACACATAGGTCTATTAAACAGGTTTACACTTGTCCAAATGTTTTACGTCATTCAAGGTCCAGAAACACAATGTTATCATCTCACTATATGATCAATCATTTCGAAAGGATAATTTTATAGATAAAATTTATTACTAATTTTCCTAGACATTTCAAGGTCAAGCATCTCATAAATATTAGGAAGAATGGTCTTGAAGATAGTCTCAAATTTCAATAAATATAAAATCATTTTGAACTTCATTTGCTAAAAGTAAATCAAGAATGTATTAAGTTTAATATATGAAGATGATCCGATCTCTACTATTCACTCTATATGAAAATAGATCTGACAACCATTGCATTTACAACTTCAGGATTAACTACTATACATTCAATACTAAATAATTATGTCAGGAGAATTGTCACAAAAAATAACCTCAAGGGAAAGGAAAAAAAAATAAACAAAAAATTTAAACCACCAAATGATCATTTCATAGTTCAAAATATCTCCATGGGGAGAAACAAACAAGGGTCTAACACTTTGTATTACAATAATTTTATATATGAAAACATCCACAGATAAAACCACAAAACCAATGCCTTCATTTACCATATAACAACATATTTATTTTGTAATGAACAAATAAAAACTAAAAGTGATCTGAATTTCGTACAGATTTCCAAAAAATTCATTGAAATCATGACAAGGACTTACTCAAGATTTTGCACAAGTTCTTGTTGTGCTGCCAATGATGATGAGAAAATGGTTAGAGCTCTGTAGGGAAAATATTATGAAACACTTCCAAAGCAGAATTAAGAAAATGATGAGCCAAAATGAGTTCCACATAGCTGCCGCTTCAATCTATTCATATTAAACGAAAAGTGATCTAAAATATCGGGGTTTAGATCTACTAAATTCTTGAGCTTGGGATGATTTTGCAGTTTTAAATAAAAATATTTGTTGGTGAGTTGAAATTGTCACCAAATGTGAGGCAAGGAACAACAACTGTCTGGTGTTGTTTTGTTTGTTGTGACAATTTCGGGTGAAAGGTGCTACTAAATGTAGCCTTATTCGTTAATCGAAACTTTCCTCAAAAATGCTTGCAGGGTTTTTAAATTGTGCCTAAACCTTGAATGTGAGATTTCACCCCTATAGTTGCCTAAGTGAACTTCCCTTTAGTTAACAAAATATACTTAAAAAGCTGAATTAATAAAATATACTTTAAAAAGCTGGAAGTGAGGAAGAATGATGTATTTAGATTCAGTAGTTAGGCATGTAGAACTGGAAAATTGGAAAGTTCGAAGCTTATGCTTCTTCATTATATATGTTGGAAAAGGTTGCAGAGTCTGGCTTTAAACCAGCAAATTGCTTTTGCTTGAAAGTTTCTAAAGCCTTTTCAATAGATCTAATTTGTGTATATCCTACAATTATTGTAGTCCATGAGACCACATTTCTTTGAGGCAATTCATCGAACACTTCAAGTGCCTTGTCTATGATCCCACATTTAGCATACATGTCTACAAGAGCAGTTGCAACTACAATATCTGACAAAATTCCTCTATCCTTTATGCTTTGATGGATGTCCATACCCTATTCCAATGCTCCCAATTTGGCACCTAGAACCCAATCTGAAATTGATTCCATTGACAACCTGTCATAGCTTCAACACTTGAATATAATAGAGTGTGGAGGTTTAAATAAGCTCCTTGATTCCATTGGCAAGCTGTCACAACTGCAACACTTGAGCATAGAAGGGTGTAAAAGTTTAAATAACCTCCTTGATTCTATTGGTAACCTGTCGTAGTTGTAACACTTGATCATAGAAGATTGCAGAGGTTTAAATAACCTTCCTTATTCCACTGGCAACCTATCACATTTGCAATACTTGAAAATAGTAATTTGTAGAGGTTTAAATAACCTCCCTGATTCCATTCTCAACCTATCACAAATGTAGCACTTGAACATAATAGGAAGTTTCAAAGGTTTAAATAACCTCCTTGATTCTATTGACAATCTATTGCAGCTGCAACATTCGAAACTAAAATATTTTCATGGTTTAAATAACCCCTTGATTCCATTGTAACTGTCATAGGCAGCCTTGAACATAGAAGGGTTTGAATGTTTAAAATAACCTTCCTATTACCATTGGAAACCTATCATAAAACGTAACCTTGAACATGGTAGGGTGTATAGATTTAAATAACCTCCCTCATTCCATTGGCAACACATCACCCAGTTGTATGTGAACATAGAAATGTGTAAAAGTTTAAATAACCCCCTGATTCTATTAGAAATCTATCAAAGCTACAACACTCGAACATAGAAGACTGTAGAGGTTTAAATAACCTTCTTGATTCCATTGGCAACCTGTCACAACTGCATCACTTGAACATAGAAGACTATAGAGGTTTAAATAACCTTCCTAATTCCATTGGCAACCTGTCACAACTGCAACACTTGAACATAGAAGACTATAGAGGTTTAAATAATCATCCTAATTCCATTGGAAACCTGTCACAACTACAACACTTGAACATAGAATACAGTAGAGGTTTAAATAACCTTCCTGATT
Organism: Sequoia sempervirens; assembly: GCA_007258455.2. Classification (NCBI taxonomy): domain Eukaryota; kingdom Viridiplantae; phylum Streptophyta; class Pinopsida; order Cupressales; family Cupressaceae; genus Sequoia; species Sequoia sempervirens. The sequence continues at coordinate 428,692,638 of VDFB02353493.1, forward strand.
CCATTGGCAACCTGTCACAGCTGCAGCACTTGAACATAGAAGACTGTAGAGGTTTAAATAACCTTCTTGATTCCATTGGCAACCTATCATAGCTGCAACACTTGAACATAGAAAAATTTAGAGGTTTAAATAACCTTCTTGATTCCATTGGAAACCTCTCACATCTGTAGTTCAAAAATGTAAAGCTTGCATTAAGGTGTAAAGTTGACAATGTAATAATGCTAAAATGCACTTTGAGGGGATATGAAGAGTCTTTGAAGTTCAAAAGGTTGTTATGGTCATTTGAGGGGTATTTTTGAGTTTTCAAGTGTATTTAAAGGCCTTAAGAGGCTTGAATGAAGGTTGGTTGATTCCATTTTGAAGTGAATTTCAATAAAATCCAAACAGTTTTGACAAAAATTTTGTGTTTTTGTAATTTTATTACTATGTATAGACTCATACAGGTTCTTACTGATCTGAAACCTATAGTAATTCATGGTGATATGTTCTAACCTGCATTTTTGATCATTTAAAGGGTATTTACTTAATTTTAGAGGAAGATCTCATTGAAAACTTGTGACTATCTGAGACAAACCAGCAAGGTCTAAGTTTGAAGTTTATTTAATGTAGAAGCCATTCCTCCTACTGTTGTTTCATGTCACTCGGAGGAATTTCCTATAGAAAGTTAATTTAGATGTTTATAGAAGTTAGGAGTTGAATAAAGTGTTTTAATGGTTTGGAAGAGATGCCCTAGGGCGGGGCAGGGTCATTTTTTTTAATGTAAAATTGAGTTGCTAGGGGTTGGATTTGGATAAATATGATTGGTACTGACCTTGTGTTGGATGTTTGAGTGTGAGTAGACCAAATGGAATGAGTTTGAGGCTTTAGTTTGATTGGAAAATCCCTGTAGGTGTATTTTTCATCAAACCCTTGTGTTTTGGAGTGAAAATGGAGGGTTTCATGGACTAGACATGTAGAAGCTTTAAATCTGGGAATAAATCATGAAATTTGGTGTTTTGTCACTTGACTAAAGATTGTTTGATGTGTTTGAGTGAGGGGTAGGCATTTTTGAAGGACCTCATTTGTTATTTTGGTCTAATTTAGTATCCTTGGAGCAGGGTACTTTAATGAAACTCTATGTTGTTGCAAAGAACCTTTGTGAGATGTTTTGAGATGTTGTTTAGGGATCTGTGCTTAAGCTTGATTGATGTTTTGAAGACCTCTGTATGACCTTATTCATGAGATTTTGTGTAGAGTTGAGTTTGAAGGGTTGCAAGCCTATTGGTGTTGTTTTGGACAGTTTAAGAAGGATGATGTTCAAGGGAAGATTTCTTGTTTTTGATTGATCATTTTGTGTTGGATTTGAAGTCATCGCCACCTTTTCTGCATCAATTTATAAGCTTTGAATGCACTTTTGTATATTGTCCTGTAGATACAATTTTATGACAGTCACATTTTGGAATCAATAATGAAGGGCTTGAATGGGTGTTTGAAGAATTATCAAGAATAAAGGTTGGGGAATGATTTCATTATGTTGTATAGGAATTTTTAGACATGTATGAGACTTTGGTAATGAGGATTGGGCTTGGAGTTTGAAGTTTTCTTGTGTAGGTGGCCTAAATGGGCATAGTGGCTGATTAAGACAGTCCATTTTTGATAGTTCTTATATTGGAGTTGTTTATGTTGGTGAAAGGGGTTTGGGTCATGTATTTTGATGTTGCTTCAGGTGTTTTGTGAATTCAATAAGAGGTGTGTGTGCCTTAATCTCATTTTGAGTACTTTGAAACAAGGTTTTGTGAAGAATGTGGAGTCTTGGTTGCAAGGATAGTCAAGAATTGGTTGTGTTTCTAACAAGTTGAGTTTGGTGAAGAGTCTTGTGATCTTACATTGCATTAGTATCCTTCTTTAATAGATTAGTCAAGAGTGGTTTCTAGAACTACCAAATTTCTAATGGAACTTTCCAATAATTGTGAGGAATACACATCACCACTATGAACAAGTGAGCATGCTTTCATTGGCCTATCGGTGGAGCTATGAGGGGAGTTCCCTTGATGTAGTAATGTTAGGCTGATACATTACCGACCTAACATTACTACATCGGGGGAACTCCCCTCATAGCTCCACCGATAGGCCGATGAAAGCATGCCGATATGATTTCTTCAACCTATCATCGGCCTATTGGTGGAACTATGAGGGGAGTTCCCCCGATGTAGTAATGTTAGGCCAATAGTGACACTATTGGCCTAACATTACTACATTAGGGGAACTCCCCTCATAGCTCCACCGATAGACTAATGAAAGCATATTGGTAGCACTAGAACATATCAACGGAAGATAACACAACGTCCCACCGATTTTTTGCCACTCAAAAAATCATGAAAATGAGGTGTGCCATGGAGTTTTGTATGGTTTCAGAAGCCTTAAATTGGTGTTGGGGCGAGGGCGCTGCCCCCAGACCCTACGAGGGGCACTGACCCTTGAACCCGCTGGGGGCGCTGTCCTCAGACCCCCGCGAGGGGTGCTGCCCCTCGACCCCACTGGGGGTGTTTCCCCCAAACCCCTGTGAAGGGCGTTGCCCCTCAACCCCACTGAGGGCGCTTCCCTTAGACCCCTGCGAGGGGCGTTGCCCCTCGACCCTGCTGGGGGCGCTGCCCCCAGACCTCCGCAAGGGGTGTTGCCCCTCGACCCCGCAAGGGGTGTTGCCCCTCGACCCCGCTAGGGGTGTTGCCCCTAGACCCCCGCGAGGAGAAACACCCCTCAACCCTGCTATGGGTGTTATAGTCCTAGCTTTGGAAGATCTAATGATATTCAAGTAACCTACAATGTTGTAATCAATTACACCTATAAGACAGGTCACATGCTTGAAATTTGGGAAGAAGGTTAAGTAAGGGTTTTCAATGCTTATTTGTAGAATCTAATGACCACTATCAGTGCAAATGTTTGGAGTTGATATTAAGAAGTGTTGTGAACCTTCTTCAAAGTTGGGATTTTATGAAATTAAAGGTGTTGATCCCATTTTGGTCTACTGCCCTATTATGACAAAGTTGACTATTGGAGTAAAACTATGTTTGGCAAGATTTGTAGTGCTCCTTATTGTATGGTCTTAAAACCCTTGAAGGTCATTTATGTGAGTGTCATGAATTCCTTTAAAGCAATGATGAAGGTCAGTGTGTTCCAATTGGTTTGAGGGTCAAATTTGGAAAGTTTGAACCGTTTCAAGAAGCCTAATTAGGCCTAAAATATAGAATTACTAGTCCATTGTTGGGGTGTTGTTACAAAACAGCTTGTGAAGGAAAGTTGGATTGTTGAAGTGTCTAAGTGGTTGATAGGGTATTGAAGGATTGCATTGGTCATTGTTACCTTGTGTAAGGTCAACCAAGTGTTAGATAGGATGTTATGTTGTTGATTCCTTATGTTTAGTTGTTGCCAAGTAAGCCCCAAGTGTTGCAAGAGCACCAGTTAAGCTTTGTCTTAAATTTTGGGCCTTCTACTCAGTTGTTTATGGATTGGTTGCTATAACCATAGTTATCCAGATCCATATATGGTTATTTCACTATTATTTGTAACTAGAATTACTTTCCTCTTGATCATATTTCTACTTTATGTATCATTCATTTTGATCTAAGAGACAAAATCCTGACATATTTGGTAGAAAATGAATAGGGAAATTAGTAAATTCTCAAGAAATAGTGTTTAGGGACCCTACAGTGAACACTAGGTAGTTGTTTATTGTTTGTACAAGTTTTGAAATTTGATGGTTGCTAGCCTGTTGGTACAATTCATCCTTTCAGTTTCTATAACTATTATATCTTATAAGTGTGGTTGAAGTCCAAGCCATTTATAATGTAAAGTTTAGAGTCATAATAGTGCATTCGAAGTTTTCATCTTAGTTTTTGTTGCATGAAGGATTTTGAAAATGTTAATGAAGACCTTCTGAAACTTGATTTATGATACATCCACACAACCACCACAGGTTTGACTAGCATCTTAATGATATAGTTTAGAGTGTCCTCGAGATAGCCAGCAAGGGAAAGAAGGTCAACCATGCACACATAATGATCAACTGTAGGTGTAATGCAGTACTGCTTACTCATGTGATTGAAGTATGTACAACCCTCATCCACTAAACCTCCTTGGCTGCATGCACAAAGAATACAAACAAAGCTTACAATGTTAGGATATGTTTCAAAGTGCTTCATTAATTCGAATATTTTGAGAGCATCCTTGCAAAATCCATTTTGTGCATATCCTACAATTATTGCATTCCATGAGATGACATATCTTTGAGGCATTCCATCAAAGAGTTCAAATTCCTTGTGTACATTTCCACATTTTGCATACACGTCTAATAGAGCATTTCCAACCATAATATCTGACAAAAATCCCCCATCCATTATGCTCTGATGGATGTCCATACCCTACTCCAAAGCTCCCATTTTGGCACATGCAAGTAGGATGCTGGCATAGGTTGTGGAATTAGGCTACCTGTTGGCTACTTATTTTATAGATTTTTTATTGAACAACGTGAAGGTTATCATCTATTCCATAGAATCTTTTCTTAAACGTATTTCCCACTGCTACATTTTGGCTTCTAGGGTCTGTTATGTATGAGTTATGTATAACGTTGTACTTTGTAGTTAAGGTTGTTTTACTTGAATCCTAGTTGAATCATTTGTTTCTTAACATTGCATCTTTCAGCAATGTCTTTGACTCTTTGTTTTAAAGGATGCTTTTACAAAACACCTTTTCTTGTTACAAAATTAGACTTTAGTAATTGATTTCCAAATGAATCTCAAAAGAAAAAGATAAGATTTTATATTCCTATTTCATATCAGCAATATATGAACAAAGGAAACTATACACACACACATACATATATGAACAAAGGAATATATATACTGACATCCAATTCAATTTCAACACAGCCCAATAATGGCAGCAATAAAAATACTCAAAAAATGTATTTTAGACTTGTACAGGTGGATAATGAGACAATGTAATGAGCAGATATGAAGTGTTTGAACTCAGAAAATGATACAGTGACCAGGTAAACACAATATATGTTTCCAGAATCTGCTACAATGACACTAACCTACATTTACATTAATTTTCTATTCATTTACTACATAGAGAACAAGAATCCCAACCTGGTTTGGATGCTGGAGTTGAGACAGTGTTGTCAGCGACCTAGTAATAGATTTTACCCTTGAATAAGGGCAGCGACCAACCTTCTAAACCTTCCTAAAGCCACACACCTGGTTGGTGATGGTCATCAACTCTTCTTTGTCTTTGCCACTAAAGCAAGTCCACATAATGAAATTTCTCTATCTTAAAATGTAAAAGCATTTTTGCAAATAGTCTGTAAGTTTGCATTTCCAATACCTTGTATACCTGTCAAATGTGGTTTTCTAAATGTTGAAATAGTTTCATTCCTAGTTAAAAAATTTCCATTAGAGCATGAAAACAAAGGTGTTTATATTGATGTTTAATAAAAAAATATGAAAGTATTGCTTTGGAATTGCTTGAAATGCTTTTCTTTCTTTCAAAGCAGTAGATTTTGAGGCAAGAATGGAATTTTAATAGAGTGTTTATTGTTTCCTCTCTTTAATGTGATAATTTTGTATCTTTTTGATGGTCGTGTAACTGGATTGCCTTTGTCAGGTTTTTGAGAGTGAGAATCCCAATGCAAAAGAAATAGTCCTTTCAAACATGGCAACAACTTTTGACCGGATTTTGTTACAATTTGAGGTTTGCTGCTTCAAATCCTCTCTATGCAATTTTTTATGCTTTAGTTCCTAAATGATGTAAAGAAAAAACAATTAACACATTACACTATATTTACTCATTTGAACAAATGCATAATTTCTTCTATTTCTTCCTTTATTTCAGGATCCTTTCACATTTTCTAATTATCACAAAGCAATACAGGAGCCTTTTGATTACATGTTTGGACAAAATTACATTCGGCCATTGATAGATTTTAGGTATTGTTGTTGTGATTCTAAAGAAGGTTTTAGTTCTTGTTTTTTAATCTGATTGGATTGGCTGTATCTCATAGGGAGGTTTTTGATTGTAGATTTAAGCAGTATTTGATCACCCCTAATAATATAGAGGTAGATTATTTTTCCTCATGCTTTTTCCATTGAATGTTTTTCTATTAACTATGTAGTTTTGACAAATGAATGATAAGGTTTTTTTTAATTTCTAAGACTAAAAATGACATCCTTGAGTAAATCTTTGAATGTAAGGGAGGTTGTCTATATGTTATGCTTGTTAGGGGAATTGGATTTCTCAGCAAGAAAAGATTTCTAAATGAATTTAGCTCTAACTCTATGGGAAAGATGATAGTTTGATAGACATACACAATTCTACCTGTATGGGAGTGATGACAATTGGATGAAACATATAAAGATGTTCCAGATATACTAGAGGAAAGCTACGAGGAAACTAAATTGATAATGTTTGAAGTTTCTTTTTCTTTCTTAGATGTTGAGTCTAATTAATAAGTTTAATGTTGTGTTGCAACTTGTAGTTGAGTATGTTGATATGATAAAGGCTAGCATTGTCGATCCTCTAAAAGTTATCAGAATTGCATTAGTTGATCACGAGGAAAGGTAAAACTATTTATCTTTATTATAATTAGTGGAACTTTACAACTTCTAAAATCGATGAAAATCTACTTCCAAATATGTTTTGATGTGAATTTCATAACCTTATTTTTGAGGTTGCTATTCAAATTGGAGAAGTGAAAGGTGAATACTAGTGAGGAAGAGTTTGGAGGAGCCGAAACCAATAGCAGTGGGAAAGCTATGGATTTGCAAAGGGATTAAATGGGTCAAGCCCCTATAGGAGGCCGCTTCCCTTCCAAAAGGACTACAATTAAGGAAGGGGAAAACAATATAAGTTTATGAAAATAGGAGTATTATGTTTATATAGCTTGAAACTCATTCAACAAATCTGAAACCTCTATAGGTACCTCAGTAGTATCTTCTTTATCAATTCTAAGGATCAATGCAAAACACATATGCTCATGCCTCATACCTTCTAGGAGATTTCTTCCATCAACCAAAAAAATCCTTGCATTATTGCATACCTTTTCCTTTTCCTCTTTCAAGGGTATCAACTTATGACCAACCCCATCCTTTGTCAAAGAATAGGTGTAAGCATGTCCATCATGTACTACTCGTCGATCAAACTACCATAGTCTACCTAACAACATATGACAAACATCCATAGGCATAATATCACATAATACCTCATCATGGTAATTTCCAATCTTGAACTTTACTAGACATTGTTCATTTACCAAGGCTTTATGGTCCTTCTACAACCAAGCAATCTGGTATGGGTTCGGATTCCTTCTTCTCTCCAACCATAACTTACTAACCATTTCTTTTGAAACAAGGTTATCAGTACTACCTCCATCAATAATAACATTGCAAAATTTATCTTCACACTTACATCTGGTGAAAAACAAGTTCTTCCTTTGAGTTGGCTCATTCTTCTCATTCAACAAGGCTCTTCTAGTAACTGGACCTCTCCTCGCTACGCATCCTTAGAATGTGAAGACTCAACATCTTCTTCTACATATGCAACTCGTGCATTACCCTCAAGTCTTCTATTTGTCCTTTCTTGATGTTGAGGACACTCATAGGCTCTATGTCCTCTGCATTGGAAAGAGGTTCCACGAAAGCCTCCCCTTCCTAGTCCTCATCTAGATCTTCCTCTTTGGTCTCCATTATTCTAATCACAAGGATGGTAGGTGTTATCTCCTTTCTGGTTATGGCTACTACTGGATCCTTCACCCTTCTTTTGATCTTCATTTCAACCTCCATAAGACCGTCCACTAGTCTTTCCACCTCGGCCTCCACCTCATTGTTTGTTCTCAAACCTCTTGTTCAGTCATTCTTCAACATTTAGAGAAAATTGATAAGCATCCTCAATGGTGGTCATTCTTACCGGTGTCAATTCTTCTTGTATGTTTGGCTTCAACCCGTTAATATAACATGCAACTTTCTCTTTATTCACCTTAGAATGTCCTGTTCGAATCAAGACCTTGTGAAATTCCTTTGTGTATTCTTTCACCTTCCTTGTTCCTTGCCTCAAGTTTTGCATATTCTTGAGTAGCTACAATTTGTAATCAACTAGAATAAATTATTTCTTCAATTTTGACACCATTATGTCCCATCTAAATTTTTTATCTTTCCCTTGTCTTCCTCATTCTAACTAGACCTCTTTTCACCATATACTAGTGTGACCTTTCAATTTGTCTTTGCAAACCTCACTCTGTGAGGATCTTCAATCTCCTCAAACTCAAAAAATTCCTCTATGTCATTGATCCAATCGATCAATTCTTCAGGATTCATACTTCCACTAAAAGTTGAAACCTCTATTTTAGGTCTCTTCCCAATGCTTGAGATTGCTTGCAACAATATTCTTTCTCTAGGATCCATTGGATCCTGCTCTTCCTCTTTCATTTCCTCTTTTGTTTCATCTTCACTGTCATCTCTTTCTCGTTGCACATCTCTTCTTTGAACCTCTTGCTGCAAGGTTTCTAATTTCCTTCTAAGGGATTTGATTTCATCTCTAGGTGGATCTCTTCCTCAGCCATGCTGGGAAAGTCTTGGAGGCATCTTGAACTAAACCCACACTTATAGGTCCTATTACAACTGCCTCACATTCGATTCTCTATTATAGGCTCGTGAAATCCTGGTCTAATACCACTTGATGAGGGCCACACCACCTGAAACCCACACAAATCAAAACAATATATACCAACATAGAAGATGCGAGACGAAAAAATAACTCATTTTCAATTATTTTCAGGAAATGAAATTATAGATTCAAAACTTACATGCTATAGCCTCATGGGCTTGATTCATTACAACAAAATCAATTTGAAAACAAAATATATTATTCAGAGCCACAATCTACACAAATAGAGCCACCTTCTACAACCCCCACTTATCACTTTTTTATTTTACCCAATAACCACCCTAGAATGTTCTAGAAAGTGTAACTTTCCCTTTTGTTTTGGCGCCAAAAGTCCGGTCATTTTAGGAAGATATTTTAATGAAATTCACTTTTTAGAGGGGCAAATTCCTTGAGGGCCATAAATTTTGATTGGTGTCCAATTTGCTATTATAACATATCATTGGAAATATCTTGAAGAGATCTACAATTTGAACACATTGGAGATCGGTTCATCCAATTTTTGAGTTGTTTTAGGCCTCTAAGGTTTTCATATCTGAATTTGAAGTTGCATTGGAAAAATTTCTTAGGACAAAACTTTAATATCTCCCAAACCATGTGCAGGGTATTGAGACGATTCTTTTGTGATCGGAAATGTTTTTTAGTTCTCTCCTTGGGGTAAATTTTTAGGTCCATATGAGCCTATTTAAGCCAACTTACTACAAAATAGTGAGTGACCATTTTTTTCCTTTTCTGAGATTTTGGTGTCTTACACCCCTTAAGTGTCATCATGGAACTCAAAACAACTAAATAAATTAAGGAATTTTTTTTTTTTTTTTGGGTGATGCAAGATTTCCCTACACCGTTGGATGCTCATGCATCATCTTGAAAGAGACCTTGTTCCATGTTTTTAATTTTTCTTTCATCCACTGCAACTTCTTTTGAAATAGGAATATTTTGGTGTCAACACCTTGTACAGGTTCCATCTACCAACCTTTCATCAATTTTGGTAATTCAGGCACTCTCAACCACATTTTCTCAAATCTAAATTTCCCTTTGGCTGGCCTAGTATCTTCAATTATGGTGAATTCTACCAGAAAATGCTCAAATACTGCAATTGACCAAATTGATGATTTTGGAAAAATATTTCGCTGCAACCAATCCTCTGAAATAAGAAATCTATCTAGCCTCTCGGCTATGTTAGTGAAACCTTTTCTCATATTGTTCCACGTAAATGTACCAGTGGATGCTTTAATATTTGGGTGATCCCACAATACTGGTTTACAATTTTTGACCAAACTGGACATTGAACTAATTTTTTTTAACTAAATCTTCACTTTCAAGTACCTATAGCTTCCAAACCATAAGGAATTTGAAGATGATGCAAACTAGTGATTTGTGAAATTTTGTCTGTAGATTCTAAATATATTTTTAATTTTTTTTTGAATGAGATTGCATTTATTTTTCCATCTCCTTCATAAACTAGTTTTTATTAGTAATCACCATTTTAAAAGAGTGATGCTCACCATAAACAACATAATTTTTTTTCTATGAAGGATAAAATTCTATTTTTTTCAAAGTTAGCTTCGTAACTACAATATCTAGCAAGTTAATTTGGTTTCATAGTGTTTTATTGAATATATTTTTCTTAATCAAGTTTTGAAGTCAAACCAATTACAATTTAGACATAGGCGAACTGTAAAAAACATAACCTTTTTTGTATGTATTGAAATTCATTTTTTTTTACTAGATCAAGGACATCAATACCTAGCCTGAACATATTTTTTAGATTTTTTTTTTATAATCTACTATTTTTCCACATGTGCAGAATAAAGATCTTGATTTTTGGTGAAAAACCTACATTCACAAGAAATAAAAAACAAATATAATAATCAAATAAAATATATTTAAAATTATACTTTTTGGGAAGCTTATAATAAGGACTACATAATTATAAATAAAATAAAATAAAATGAATTCATTTGAACCCCCAAAAGGTAAATCAAAAGTGGTTTTTTATCAGCATTTTGATAGGTGTAAAGGAGACTCTGTTATAGTTATGGTTTAAAACTAGTGGGGTTCTATCCAAGGGGGTTTGATCTAAGTTGGTTTGATCAAAATTTCTTCAATTGGAATCCTTTAAATGAAACTTTTCAAGGCTTAAATTATTATTTAATTTTCTAAAAATATGTGATTTCAACAAAAATGAGGATGTCCCAAAAAGTGTAAACCACTATTGTGGGATCACCCCATCTATCAAGGTTATTGTTTATTCTTATAACAACCAATTTGATTTATATTTTATAATTATTGTGATAAAATGAGAATATGTCCTAACTTAAAAAGAAACCTCACCATTTACCACTAAATGTGTTGTCTTTTCTTTAATACATCTTAGTAATAATTTATCTATGTGTGACATAATAGTTTAGAAATATGGATAGTGATTCCCAAGTTAACTTGAGTTTCCAGATGTAAATAAAAGGAAATAAAGGAGAAGATAATAGAGTCTTTGAAGTTAAAAAATACACCATAAAAAATAGTGCAACTAAAAGAAAAAAGAAGATTGAAGGTGACCCTCCTCAAACCTAACAAGTTGAAAAGAAAACTACTAGTCCTAGTACTAGGACAAGAGGTAGTAAATTGAAAAAGGTTAGAACTAATGAGAAGGATTTGCATGATATTTTCAAACTTCATGGAAATTTATATAATGATTTGGAGGCTACTGAGGCCTTGAGAAAGTTTTAGTTATTCTTTAGGTTTGATTTTTTTTTGTTTTTATTTAGTTTCTTGGTTTTCTTGAACTTTGGTTTCTAAACTACTTTTATGTTGTTGATTAGTTGAACTTTGGTTGATATTTTTGTTGTATTTTATTTTAGGATCCTTGTAAAACCTATTTACCCTTAATCAAAAACCTTATTTTCAACTTGGAATCAGGAGTAAACTTTCAAGAATTAAAGTTGGAATCTAATGGAATATGTTAAGGCTTTGTTAACCATATTGAAGATAAGTACCTTCCATATGGGCTATCATGTAAACTAAAATGAAGCTATTATATATCACTGAAATATATGGTCTTTTGCAATAATGATGAATATAAGGGAATAATTATACCATCACATTATTCTCTCTGCTAATATTGTTGAGTGTACATCTTTGCATGACATTCATTTAGATTTAGTGTTACTAATAATATTGGGTATTAATGTTTGTTAAGCTAAATAGACACATTCAATCCTATATCTTCTTAGCATCAACATGGGATGTTAAGATAAATATCATATATGTTAGAATTAATTAAAGAAACATTTCATATACCTAGTGGAGAAAATGGAGTTAAGGAGATCTATTTTGAGTTTAAATAGTTGATCTAGTTATTACTTTAGTTTTGTAAATATTATGAGTTATACATGAAAATGGTCACAATATGTTAATGTAAAAATGTAAATTTCTTGTTGATAAGTAATTAGCCAAGGAACTATGATAACAAGATAGCAAAATAATGTATTATGGGATGTTCATGTAGAATTATGAATAATATTGGGTTGAGGTTTAATTTGAGATTTCAATGCTCTTGGAATGAAGTGCCTTAGGATATTTTTAATAATTGGAAACTTGGCTGAGTTTTCTTACATACTATTAAGCATTATTAATTATGAGAATCATTAAATGGAACCTTGTTGGATTATTTAATAGTAATCAATGAAACTATATGAACTATGATCTTATTTTAGAATGTGTATTGGTAACTAGTGGTTTGTTATAGTGTTGAGTCTTAATCCTTTCTATGGTTTTCCTTCTATAGTATTCTTTCTATTTCACTCCCATGAGTAATGTTATTAGCAGTGGTTATGGAACCTTGGATATGGGAACCCATGAGATATTATTGTGAAGTTAACTAGATTGGACTTTGATCCCTTTTGGAAGTGGGTATCTAAGCCATCCTAGGGAAAATGATACCCCTATAACTCAATTCCATAGGGGAGGTTTAGGAGGTAACTCCAAGGTTTGGGATATTTTCTAAATTGATTATCTCACCCTCTTTAGTATACTTTCTCTTGAGGTTAAAATATTCACTAGATGGTGGTGAAATCATCCTTCCAATTAACATTCCACACTATAATGGTTTGACCAAATGAAAGATAATTAATCTTCATCTTGCTTATCTACTCTAAGGTTTGTTCTATTATATTTAAAAAATATATTCTAATATTGGATGAACTTAAATAGAGTCACTTTCATCATGGTTTCTCTTTATGTGAATATAGGAGAATGCCTCTAGAGTTGGTGGAGCTAGATTAATTAGATATCATGGGTTGAACATCACAACTTTGTGTCTTGACTCACTAATATATATAGGAGGGTATATGTTAGCCTTGAGACTTAGTGAGGTCTATCATTCTAGGAAATATGGTCATGATAAACTTGGCCATGATATGTCTATGAATGAGTTATAGAAAACTACTAATGTGTATTTTATGATAATGTTGACTTTAGCCATTACGATTTCATGGTGTGAACAATTCTTATTAAGTATGGATGGTCTAATTATTCTAATTATGTACTTGATTTTGTGTTGAGTTTAGGATTGAGTTTCTTATACCACTTTTTCTAGCTATGGGTAATCAACAATAAATTTTATTGAATATGATTGAGTGTTTTTCCTTTATATCTATTTGGTGGATAAATGCATTATAAGCCTTATGATTGGTAATATACATTTTTTTTATATAATTATAAGTAGGAAATTATTTAATACTACTATTGTGAGTTAATTTCTTCTTAATAAGATTTTTTTGAATAACAATTGAAGTCCAAGTGAATGCAATTGAATAATGTATAAATTGGTATTTATTTATGTATATATGTTTGAATAGAGACCAACTTACATGTGTTCAATGTTTTACTTGTGTGTCAATAATTTGATCCCAAGACCTATATGATCATGTGTATAGGTAAGAATAAATTTAGGTGGCATATAACTAGGTCAAGTTGACTAGTATTTTTAAATTCTCGTGATAATTGAATTATGTGTATTTGACTATAAGATGATTCCACATGTTGGAACCAAGTTTGATACATGTGTGAATAACCAACAATAACTAATATCGTACATTTGATTAATTCCATGTGCTATCCACTATATCTTAAGGATTAGCTAGCTTTTACCAATAGCTTCTCGATGTTTGTTTCCAAACATGCATGTCATTCCTTATGTTTTCATCATACTTCATATAGTTAAAATAAATTTAAAGCATCTTTAATTTAGGGATAAAATAAACTCAATATGTTGATAAATGTTTAATTATGGTATATTTAGAATGTTGGATAGATTCTTTCCCATATCTTGTGTTTATGTATGTGAACTCATCATATGATGGTGGCATCTCATTATTTTGGTTTCTTTTTTATAAATGGAGAGTAATTGAGGTGTGTTGTGAGCATTTCCCTCCATCTCTATTGTAGCTAGTTTGAGAGATTGGGTGTACCATGAGATTGAGTGTTTTATCCTAGTCTTTCATCTTGGATTTCCAATTGTCTATAGGTATTTTTAGGTGTTTCCCATATGAGAGAAATCTATTATAGTCTCTAAGATGAGGTAGGGTCTTAGAACAACCTTTCATTTGGCCTTTGTCTTTGGAGACTAGCATTAAAACAAGACTACAATGATCCAGGATAAGATGAAAACATATTTTTTGGACTATAATGTGATGTGTTGGTGTCCTATTTCTATCTTGGTTTCCCTCCCACATGTGTTTTGTTGAAATGATTTAGCAAATTATTGTCATTGATGTCAAAACTTGGATCCAAAAGGTTGTGCTCCAAATGATATACATAAATGATCTATCCTATCATATGTTTTGATGTTGTACTGTGGATACTATTTTTGATCCAGTTATGGTAGTACTTCTTTTTGGGACATCTATGGAAGTCAATTAATGCAGAATAATGAAGACTAATCTTTTGATGTTGGATACTGTTCTCAAAGCTTACTTTGGGTAACCTTGCTATCCAGACATTCATGTACATCATGTTGCAAGTTTTGGTATGCAAAATTGTGTCTCTCTGGTTGATACTAAAATTGATGATAACCAAGATTTGGTCTTGGTTGCAGCATTCCCATCGGCTCCAGAATATATTTCATATAATCTAAAGTTTGATAATTATGTTATGTAATGAACCTATCTTATGTATGACCTATTTATGGGTCCCTTGGTAACGTGATAAGAAGATATTTATGTGCGACCTATCTTTTTGGGTCCAGTGCTAGCGTGCTTTATTGAATATTTGAAGATTGTTCTTCAAGCTGACATATTTTGTGAAGATTTTTTGTTTGTCCGACTTAGGAGATTATGAAGACATGGAATGGTATAAGTATAATTTTTTTTTGTTCAATGAAACAAGAAGTGTGGAGTCTAGTGTGTGTGAATAGATAAGAAGGGTGCGAAGGAAGAAGTAATATGATTTGTAGAGGTTGTGCGAGGAAGGTATACAAAAGATTCCTTGACCGAATTTTCTACAAACATATATTATGCTCTTAACTGGAACTGAATTCATGCATATGTGGATGCAACTTCATTATTTCACTTTTGTCAGCGAGACTATTTTGTAATCAGATGTATTAATCGGGTAGTGAGCCCATCGACAGTAAGCCTTACTTGCAGTGAGCATTTTGGCAGTGAGCCATTGTAAAAATCACCTTAATAGGTGTCACCTTAATTGGTGTTTTATAATTGAGAATTAGCATTCTCCGTGGTTTTTCCCTTCTTGGGTTTCCACGTAAATTCTGGGGTTTATTGTGCATGGTGTTGATATGTGCTTTCATGTTCACATCTATTATATAATTATTTGATTGATTTAAGTTTGCTCTAGATTAATTAAAGTCAAAAAAATTGTGTTATAATAATTGATTCACCCCCCTCTCAGTTATCCAGTCTATTCAACAATTGGTATCAGAGCTTGGTCCCTTGGAGATAGAGCTTAACTGCTTGAGGGAGATCTTGGTAGTTTGAACAAATGGCAGGAGATTATTATCTTGAGGAAGAACTAAAGATAATACTAGATGATATGGAAAGCACAAAATCTGAAAATGAAGAATTGAAAGAAAACCTTAAGGAAGCAAATGCTTGTATTGCAAAGCTAAGGGAGCAAATTAAGAAATTCAAAACAAGACACAGAGAGGTTAGCTAGGAATTAAAGCAGTCAAAGGAAAGTATTGTGGATTTAAAACAACCACTGGATAAATGCAAGAATATTGAAGAAGATCTCAAGGATACCATCAAACAAAAATCAATAGAAAATGAGAAGTTAGATCAAGAGTTAAAAAGGCTGAAATCTAAAGCAAGAGTCTATGAAAGTAGCATAATTATGGATCAACTCTTGTCCCTATAGAAATGTCACAAGGATAAGGGAGGACATGGGTTCACTAGTGAAAACTCAAATCAGAACACTAAGGGTGAAGACAACAGTTGAAGTTGAAGCAAGATCTGGTGTAACAAGCAAGGTTTGAAACTTTAAAACACCTAAAAGACTGTGGTTCAGGAAACCAAATGATCAAAGGTACTTATCATTTAATGACTATTGTTTTCTATGAAAAAAATTTGGACATAAGGCTGTAGAGTGTAGAAGCAAGAAGGAACCGAGCACTCAATGCTTTAATTGTCACAAGTTTGGTCACAATGCAAGTCATTGCAGAAGTTAGTTATCTAATCCGGCTAGAAGGAATGGAATGAATAATCTATTTCATGGTAATTGCTATTTATGTCATGGTTATGGTCACAAGGCTAATCAGTACAGATCTAGTTTTCACTCATTCAAGTGAGGACAAAGATGCTACAAGTGTAATCAACTCGGACATTATGCTAACACATGTAGATATGTTACTCCAGAAAAGCCTGAAAACAAAAACAAGGTTGCAAAATCAGGCGAATCTAAGAAGAAGACCATCATGGTGTGGAAGAAAAAGGAAATGAGTGTGGAGAACTCCTCTGTGGTACTAGATCCTGATACAAGCTCTTCCAGAATCTGAGCCAACTGCTTTGGCTCAAGGGGAGTGTTGCTATGCATATCTTGTCGGTTCCCCCTCTTTGAAGTTATATTGGTGTGACTAAGCTTGACCCAGTTGGTGATATATGATGAAGATTAATCCAGCTGATTGAAAGGTGAAGTACAATTGTTGGTGTCATTAATGTGTGTCTTTGGTGGTGAAATCATTATGAGCAATTAAGGTTAAAAGGTGTAGCTATTAAAACATTTCTCATAGTTTGCAAAGAAGAAGAAGTTTCACGGAGCGATAAAAGATTGAAGAAGATAAGCGTGACAATGGAATCCGTTGATAGAGAATCAAGTGGTGATATTCCACTAAGGCTGAAGGGAGTAGAGTTGGATGAATTTTACCATTGAAAGATGAAGGAAATAGAACTAGGGTTGAAGTCTGATGAATTGTAGAATATAAGTACTCTGGGTATGGATTTTTGGGGAGAATTTCCCTGGTTTGCTAACAGAGAATATATCTTGTTCCTGTTGAGTCGATTCAAGGATGGTAGCATCATTTTGGACAAACCCTATCAGATCACTAAGGAAGCCATTGAAGCTATTACTAGTTTGTGTAGTGTTGGTGACCTCCCTGGGAAGAAAACGGTGAAATACAGAGATGTGGAGGAAATGACTGGTATCGACAAAGACCCCTGAATGAGCTACTAATAAATACCATTTTTGATCCTATAGTGAGGTATGTTGCTTATGGTATCACTTACAAAATCTATTTCAGAAATTGTGAAGGTTCTTCTTCGACTATTGTTGTGTATCTTGCACATAAGATGGTGAAGGTAAATAAGCAGTTTGACTTGTGTAGCCTCATAATAGAAAACCTAATTGAGAATGTCAGAATGTCTTTGGTTCAGAGTTATCCTTTCCGGTTTGGGTCTTTGCTGATATGTTTATTATTTTATTTCCTGAGTTCATTATCGTCAAAGGAGAATGTTAAGTGGAAGTCTAACATTCTTGTCAGAAAGAAAGCCTACAGGTATTTGGAATGTATGGAAGATAAATGAAGTGCATGCAAAGTCTATTTCTCATCCTTGTAGATGAATATGTGCTCTGGTATAGTATCATTTGGTCAATTTGAGGAGGGTTCCTCCTTCATAAAGGAGTTAGAGGTTGTCATTAGTGGTTCCCTTTCAGAACCTAAAAGGATAAAAATTAACACAAAGGATGTCATTGCTATCTCACAAGAGAAGGAGAAGGAAGAAAAGTCTCTGCCTAGATTTGACTCTATCGATCTAGATGAAGTTCATTCAGTGTTGGATGAAGGTGATATGAAAAATATTGGTGAAATGTGGTTTTCTTTCTCTCCAGTCAGTTGGCTTAGAATTGATGATGCATTGGTTGATTATTTTCTCAAAAAGGGTATTACTGTTTTAGATGTTTTTGACTCGTTACTAGATGATCTGGTAGAAGTTGTTGAAGAAAGGTTCTTTTTGGAAGGATCTGAAGGACATAAGTTCCAAGCTATGATTGATAGAAGGTGTGAAAAAGACAAAAAAAAGTTATCCAAACACATTGGTGAGACAAGAGAATGCATTAAGGAGATGTCTGGCATCTACAGGTATTGTCTCTGGTGGCCTGCTACTGTTGATAATTTTAGAAGTTAAATTGAAGCTATTGAATTTTAATTGAATGATATTGGGAAGTGTTTTTACTTCTTCAAAGATAAAGGTGGCAAATAAAGAATAAGAGCTGGAGAGTTGCAAGTTGACTTTTTGTCTACTCAGAGACAAAGGGAAGATGTGGTTAGAACTTTCTAGTTGGTCTTGAAGAATTGTTGAGGTTCGACTGGATCATCTCTTTGGGATACTTTCTAATGCAGAGGATTGTGAATGATAGTGCCTTTCTTCAAACTGGTCATCTTTATTTATTTATGTTGTCTCTACTGCATAGTATGTGTGCTAGAATGGTTTCTGTAGTGCTAGCTTGGAAGATGATTCTTCCAACTATGAGAGAAAGGTACAAGAATATATTTTTTGTGAAAAGTGTTATTTTTACTTGATCTCCTAAATGTTCTTATTTGGCCCTTTGCCTTTGATGGCAAAAAGGGGGAGAAAAATGAAGAGGAAAACAAAAACAAGAAGAGGTATTGAATTTCTTTTCAAATGGGAGCGCTTGAAGTTTTGGAGTTTTGTTTTTGCTATTTTTCCATCAATGCCAAAGGGGGAGATTGTTGAGAAGTTGTTGAGATGATTTAGCATTGTTGTCATTGATGTCAAAACTTGGATATGGAAAAATTTCAAGTGCTCTGGATGATATTCATAAATGATCTATCCTATCATATGCTTAGATGTTGTAGTGTAGATGTAATCTTTGATCTGGTTATGGTAGTACTTCTTTTTGGGACATCTGTGGAAGTCAGTTAATGTAGAATAATGAAGACTAATCTTTTGATGTTGGATACTATGCTCAAAGCTTACTCCGGGTAACCTTGCTATCTGAACATTCATGTAGCATGTTGCAAGTTTTGGTATGCAAAATTATGTCTCTCCGGTTGATACTGAAATTGATGATAACCAAGATTTGGTCTTGGTTGTGGCATTCCCATCAGCTCTAAAATATATTTCATGTAATCCAAAGTTTGATAATTATGTTATGTAATGAACCTAGATCTTATGTATGACCTATTTATGAGTCCCTTGGTAACGTGGTAAGATCTTTATGTATGACCTATCTTTTTGGGTCTGGTGCTAGTGTGCCTTATTGAATATTTCAAGATTCTTCTTCAAGCCGACATGTTTTGTGAAGACTTTGTGTTTGGCAGACTTAGGAGATTATGAAGACATGGAATCGTATAAGTATAAGTTGTTTTTATTCAATGAAACAAGAAGTGTGGAGTATGGTTTGTGTGAATAGATAAGAAGGGTGCGAAGGAAGAAGTAATTTGATTTGTAGAGGTTATGCGAGGAAGGTATGTAGAAGATTCCTTGACCGGATCTGTTGCATAAAGATATTGTGCTCTTAACCGGATTTGAATTCGTGCATATACAGATGCAACTTCATCAATTCACTTTTTTCAATGAGACTATTTTGTAATCAGATGTATTAATTGGGCAGTGAGCCCACCGATAGTGAGCCTTACCTATAGTGAGCATTTTGGCAGTGAGCCATTGTAAAAATCACCTTAACTGGTGTCACCTTAACCAGTGTTTTATAATTAAGAATTAGCATTCTTCGTGGTTTTTCCCTTCTTGGGTTTCCACGTAAATTATGGTGTCTATTGTGCATGGTGTTGATATGTGCTTTCATGTTCACATCTATTAGATAATTATTTGATTGATTTAAGTTTGCTTAGATTAATTAAAGTCAAGAAAATTATTTTATAATAACTGATTCACCCCCCCTCTCAGTTATCCAGACTTCTCAACATGTTTCAATATCTTTTCTATGTGATATCATCATTTTTTTGCTAGATAATAGGCACTGAACTAGTCTTTCTCTAAGTAAAATTTATATACAAAAGTTATTCCCCTGGATAATTTGAGTCTTTTCATTTCAACACTTAATTGGTGTGTCCTTGATTAGAGCATATTCCCATTTTTGTATTAGAAATCATGCCTTTGAATGAAATTGATTGGCTGAGGGTTTGTACCTCCTAGGAGAGTAACTGCTTATGAAGACGTCCCTCTTAAAATTTTGGGTTTTCATAGAATTGATTGAAGGTAATTGTCACCCTAATCCTATTACATTTATAGGAGAATTTTGGTCCTTCCAACTAGTTGAGGTATGGTATCCCATAGAATCTCACCTCTTGCATAGGTTCCCTTGGTGTTGTGAGAACAATTGAGTGTGTTTGGGGAATATATTTGAGGCAAATGAATCCCTGATCCTACCCTTGTGTTTTTTATGAGAGAATGCAATCATGGGTTAGGAACCAATATTCGTGTTGGTTAATCTCCACTCTCTTGTAGGGTCATCATGTTGAATTCATCATATGATTTGTATATCTTCTAGTTGTGTCACCTTTATTAGAGAAATGATGATTTCATCTAGTGTTGTTGATGTCTTGTGTGTAATTGTGCTTGGCACAACACTATGTGCATGTTAGCATGTAGTGTGACATGTAAATATCATATCTTAAATTTTGGATTTGTTCTTTCAAAAAATATTTTCTTAGCTAATATCCTAGGTGTGATGCTTGTGGAATTACGTTTGGTACCTTATTGTCCACACTTATAACTCCTCTTATCATTTTCTAGTAGCTCATCTAACAAAAGTAAAAAATTTAGAATCTAGAAATAAGTCTAAAATAACAAGAAGATAACTCCAATGCATTATTGTTATTTGAATTGAAAAAAACAAATTTGTAACCTTCTCGAAGCTCGTGCTCAAAGAAAGAGAAAGAAAATAACTTCATATAGTTAAACACACAAAACTAGACATAAAATGAAAAAATCCTTCATAAATACTTTTGGTGGTGCAAGCTTGCATAATAGCTCACATGCTTCTACATTAGACATTGAGTAGGAGAAATGTTTCATGATTTTAAGGCTTGTAGAAATTTATGAAATATAGAACAATGATTCCATGCTTTGCAACTTCACATACACTCATCCTTGGTTTCTTCTTCTATTTTTTTTTCTCCATTTTGCTAGATATTTTTTTATTAGCTCCCTCTTGTTTTATTAATCACATCAAAGTTTATTATTGCCTCTACTTCATCCTATTATTTCTTTGCTAACTATTGTATCTGTTGTTGTTTTTTTTGCAAATCTAAAACTACATCTTATTCATTTGTTTTCCCTTCATGGTAATGATATAAATCTACAATATTAAATATTGGTAATATAGCCACTCCTATCCATGGAAAGTTCAATCTCATGTGCATTAGATAAAAAAATTCTCAAAATTCTACATGGTCCATTTTTCCTCCATTTTAAATTACTAAAGGTCCCTCAAGGAAACCTCCTCTTCCATAAATGTACAAAATCTAAGTCTCTAATATGAAATTATTGTCCTCTCATTTTGAGATCTAGATGTTCATTTTAATTTTTTCATGTTTATTTTCATGAAACTTATTTAAATAGACTTCAAATAGGTTAAATTTCAAGGTTACTATGGTAACCATAAAAGGAGACCCAAAGAATCCATTGGATCTTCCATATGATGTTCTAGACATGTTACTCTCTAGTTGATATGCTAATTTCAATGGGTAGAAATGATCAAGACTATCATATTTAATAGTTGGAAATTCAACATTCAAGGATACAATTATTTCATACTAGAAGCCTTGGGAGTGGAAGAACCTCCCTACACTA
The DNA here is from genome assembly GCA_007258455.2 of Sequoia sempervirens. Taxonomy (NCBI): domain Eukaryota; kingdom Viridiplantae; phylum Streptophyta; class Pinopsida; order Cupressales; family Cupressaceae; genus Sequoia; species Sequoia sempervirens. The sequence continues at coordinate 428,714,612 of VDFB02353493.1, forward strand.
TTCATATAATAAACACATATTATATAGTATTATTAAGGCATTGCATCTCATGCTAGAATGATAGACTACAAAATTTATGTTTTATAGGAGTAATAAACAATATATATTTAGATGCAAAAAAATGCAACACAATCTAAGCCAAAAACATTCAACAATAATCTTCATGGACTGTGGAAATCTCTTATCACTAATATATATTTGGTTAGGTATCCTCTAGCTATTCATCTAGATCAATATGGAACTATCTAAGAAGATAACATGTGTAGGTTCTTCAACCAAATTATAAGAAGATTTTCACAAGAATAAGTGAATGGTTGAAAAATTACCTCATGGATCTAGATTATTTTAATTACTATGTATAAATATTGCCACATATGCAGAACATAATGCCTCAATTTTTGCAGCACTAAAAGACTAATTGTTTTACCAACATTTGTAGTGATGACAACCCCAATTCTTGCTCAAATGGATAAATGGTAGTTCCTTGCATTTCACTTTATGATTACTGTAAACGAGTTTGTGTAATTAAAAAATGTAAATAAATGTACCTACTATAATTATACCTTGATTGTATTGTAACAATTAAATAAAGTAAAAAAAATTTCCTTTCACACTATTTCATGATGTAGTAACTTTCCTCATAATATTAATACATTTCAAATTACCTTCCATATAGTACAACTATTAATTTAGTTTAATATTAATATATATATATATATATATATATATATATATATATATATATATATAACTTTATTATTTTGACTCTGCTTAAACAAATAAGTCAATCCTATTATAAAAATTAAATAAAACAAGACAATTTTCTTTTATGGAGTAACTTTTCTACTCATAATATTAATACATTAGATGTTACACCCTACATCATACAACTAATCATAATATTAATGCATTGGTTATCACACCCCACATGATATAACTAATCATAATATTAAGACTTCATCATGCTTGAGACCATGAAATTGTAATGCACATTCAATACAAAGGGCTGAAAAAATATATGTTTGTGTACCAAAAAAAAAAAAAATTATTTCTTTGAAGCTAGGAATCATTTTGTTTTTGATATTGCTATTAGCAACCATGTATTTTACAAGTCAAACTCATTGACCCATGTTTCATGAGTAGTGGTTCAAAGAGAACCTATCTCTCATGATAATGAAATGATCCATAGCACTCACCACATCTAGGTGATGCTCATAGAGGTGAAGCACTGGGCCTTCTGGGAGTCACCCATCCCAATACTAGTCTAGCTCAAGCGTGCTTAACACAAGTTTTCTCTGAGTTAAGCCCACTTAGCTCTAGCAATTTGCAAAACCTTCATCAAGTGTTGTGCCTTATGAACATTCATTATAGAGCCCATTTAGCTCATCAATTGATAAGTAGGAGGTATTTTCCATAACATGTCAAATTGTGATATTGCTATCATGATTCAACCGTGTAGTTTTATGAGTCAAACTCATTGACCCATGTTTCATGAGTAGTGGTTCATAAGAACCCATCTCTCATGATAATGAATGATCCACTTAGCACTCATTACATCTAGGTGATGCTCAATATTAGATTATATGCTAGGAAAAATGAGCTTTCTTCTAGTTGTAATTAAATTAAACTTTGATTTGATGAGCTAAGAATGAAATACAAGTGAGATTTAATTAAATGAGAAAAAGAAAAAATTGAGAATGAATAGGGAGTTTATTTTTTAGTTTTGGTTTGATGTGGATTCTTATTAATTTGATTTATTGATTAGTTAAAAAATAATATTAAATAAAAATTTAGTGGTATTATAATAGAGATTAGAAGATAATGAGATATATTTATTTATATTTTAGTTATAAGATTAGGTTTATTTGTATTCTCATAAGGTTAGGAATCAATATTAGATTATATGCGAGGAAAAATGACACTTTTCTTCTAATTGTAATTAAATTAAACTTTGATTTGATGAGCTAAGAATGAAATACAAGTGAGATTTGATTAAATGAGAAAAAGAAAAAATTGAGAATGAATAGGGAGTTTAGTTTTTAGTTTTGGTTTGATGTGGATTCTGATTAATTTGATTTATTGATTAGTTAAAAAAATAAAATAATAAATAAAAATTTAGTGGTATTATAATAGAGATTAGAAGATAATGAGATATATTTATTTATATTTTGATTATAAGATTAGGTTTGTCTTTTGTTGTTTTTCATTTATATGATTTGCTCACCAATGTTTAAGAACATGGTGGTTTTTGAAAAAATATTATTAAAGGCATGTTATAGATAGAGGGAAGACAATTAACTTCCTTGATAGTGGTCAAGTCTTATGGCTAATGTACAAAGATGTAAATGTTAATGCAATAAATGTAATTGAGACTAATTTGAGATTAAGATTGAAAATTATGTGACTGTGATTGAGTGCTCTTGCAAATATTTTGTCCTAACAATTGATGATAAATTTGTTCTCCTAATTGACCTAGGATGATGTCCTTAAATACAATTTCTAGATACATAATTCAATATCTTTGGTACACAATTCAATGAGCAACAATCATTTTAAGGAAGTTGGCCTAGGAAGTAAGATATTTGAAATTTTAAACTAGGAAGACTAGGTCAAGAATAAGACAAGTGCAATCTATTTTAGGATGGAAAACTCTAAGGAATGGATTATATTGTTATAAGATGAGGAATGGATTATACTGTTATAAGATGATGAGAGTGTATTTGGGTGACAAGTTTTGGGTTAGAGTTAGTTAATACACCAAATGAGTTGAATTGAGTGTTAAGGCTATTGGATGCTTCTCAAAAAAATTGTTTATGGTTCTTGTTACACATTCTTGACATCCATGTCTTGTTAGTTCAATGGTCTCATTTATGTGTGTTGTGCCCTAGGGTGTTGGATTTTCCTTTGTTGTCTCCTTGTGTCTTGCTTAGTGTCTTGGGTTATTTTTCCCTAGTGACTTGTTTCTCTCAGTCATGACCTTTTAAGTTGTTATTTTATGTATTTTCCATCATTATTAACTGGCCCCATGACAAAGCTCTTTCATATCGACATGTGTCTTCTATTGGTTTACATCCTCACTTGTTGATGGTGCGTCATTGTATATCATTTCCCATATTGTCTTCTTGACTATGGTGTCATGTTGTTATGTTATGTGTTAGTTGGTGTACACTCAGTTTGTCTAATCCCCATTTGTTTATTTATACATACACATGACAATTCTATATTTTTTTTAATCCTTTGTTGCCAACTAGTTGGCCCTACATCTCTAGAAGAACAACGCACTACACATGGAAGCATTTTATTGCATCATATTAGATTTGTACATTGACAAGCACATTTCGAGCACTATGATGCCCTCTTGTTGATATGCAATGAATATTGTGTTCCATCTTCATTGATTTGAGTGGTTTTACTTAAAATATTATTGAGAGAATTTATCATTATCCTTGCACTCACGAACCTATAAATCTTGTGATTTTTCAAGATAAATTAAGTCATGCACACATAAGATTTGATTGCATGGTGTTTATTCAAAACCAAATACTTGGTAGAATATATTAGCTAATATATTCTTTTAAGACAACACCATATTAGTATGACACTACCTAGTTTTATCATCAAACTCTTATTTTCATGAATGAAAATCCCAAGCTAAACACTACTACAACAATGGTAGCTTGAGAAATAAGATTAAATAAAATACAAATTAGTTTAATTTTCAGCATACACTAAAGTTCTCTACTTCTTTAAGTATTAGTTATTATTTATTCTTTTTTTTTTATAAAACTACTATGAAAGGGTAGCACTCTTCATTAAAATTCAGAAAAACTTTTACAGGGCAAGACTCATATGTCTTGTTTTTTAACAGCATAATAAGACCCATACCCAACTCAGTTAACCTTCCCACTTCTACCTCAGAAAAAAGAGTTTTATGCTTTATAACATAGTTAAAGAAAGGTTTGAGACCTCTCTTTATTTTTTAACACAGCTTTATCCAATTTCTTATTCTCCTTTAGCCTTTCTACATTCACTATGTCACATATTGTACCTCGCTCAAGGTCTTTATCAAAGTCAAAAATTGCTTTAACTACATCATCAACCATATTATCTTTCAAGTAGTGCACACCACATTTTCCAAAAAAAAGCTTATCAGTGTGGCGTCACGAAGGTGACCAGAGTTCGACTCCTTTGCTAAATTTTATTACCCTAACTCATCATTTAATATCCTGGTATACTTAATTTAAAGCCTCTCCCATTTGTGTGCATTGTAGAGAGGGAACTTTTGATGAAAATTAATTCAAAACAAAAGAAATCCTCATTCCAAATTTGATCAAGAATTGACAGAGAAGAGTCATGGCTCCTCACTTTGTAATTCCTGATACTCTCAAAGACTTGGAAGATGTGTCGAACGAAGAAGACTGCCTCTACGCTCAAGACATTGTTGGATTAAACATGTTGTTGCCATCAAAAATAGATGAGCTCATCAAAGATTGGATTCCTATACTTTTTCACTATCTCCAATAATTTTTGAAAATTTTCAAGTTCTAGCAACACCCATTTTGTTGAAAATGAGCAAATACAAGTACAACAAACACAGTATTAGTGGGTTATTTCAAGTAAGAAGCAGAGTTTTGGCTTTTTCTGATAGTCTTTTCAATTTCCCCCTTTTTAAATCCGAGGAGGGAACATATCTGATTTTATACTTTTCTCATAAACACATCTCTCAAGTGATTCAATCTTGCCTCACTCCCATGAGAAACGATGTTGAATTTTAGTGCCCTTTAGATCATATTGGTTTGTCAGACCCAACAAAGTGTCTAGAGTCTAGACAATACACTGCTTATATCTTTTCTGCAAAGTGTGATCCTTCCAATTGTCTTTTTTAGTGACACCCTTTGCTACCCATAAACTCTTCCCAACTGTACTACCGTAGAGAGAAAGTAACAAACCATAAATGAATTAAAATAATAAATGATTGAAAAAAAAAACCCACTATAAGAAAAATGTGAAAGGATTGAAAATTTAACATCTTATTAGCCCAAAGAATTTTGGGGTTGTTGAAATCCCATGTTTACTTGCTTACTCGGTTGTTTCAATAGCCATTTAGATTCACATTGAAATCATGAAGCTTGGTTTGGTTGTCTTGATTTAGGGTTTCCTGAACTTATTTGCAATTGCTAATATCACTTTAAACACATCTAGTATCATTACATCATGACAAATATCAAGGAAGTGAGCTCTATCTTCTATTTCATTTTAAGCTACATGGCTTACAAAGTCCTTTTTCAGAAGATGACGAAGACAAGGGCAATCCATTAGCTGTAGTAGACTATGTAAATGATATATATAGGTTCCACTGTGAAACAGAGGTGTGTTTTTGCTCTTTTTTAATGTATTGAATGGATGGAGCAAGTTTTCTATATAAGTTGAGCCTTCTACAATTCTTTTGTTCTCTCTAGTATTTATATGATATGTGTTGTAGCACAAAGCATGGACTAGTTCATTCCTAGATGATGACAGGTATTTGGGCATCCATTTACTTGGCCCTTTTCCATGGAACAAAGATAGCATCAGTTTTAAATTGCATTGATCTCACCATCGAATGAAATCTCATCTTAGCTCCTTAGTTGTGTTCCTTCAGACTACGTGTTTCATCAACCTGACATAAATGAAATATGAGAGCAATTTTGGTGGATTGGATCATTAAGGTCTCACTTTTCCATATGTCTGAGTTATATTGGATCTTTCTTCTTTCTCAAATATGTCATTCTCTTTAAGTTTCAATAATCAATCTCATTTGTTCCTCTTTGTTGTTTAGATTCATTTGGAATTCAAGCTCATGCAAGAGACGTTGTTCCTGATAATCAACATTCTTGATAGATATCTCTCAAGACAAACAGGAGAAAGAAAGTCATTAAAGCTTGTTGTAGTCGCTGCCATGTTTGTGGCATGTAAATATGAGGAGATCTCTATTCCTCTTGTTGAAGATTTTATTTACATTACAGAAAATGCTTGCACAAGAGTTGAACTTTTTCAAATGGTATATACAGACTCGATACATTTTAATCTCAAGTTCCAAAATTGAATTAAATGCCCATAGTTCATGTTTTGTTTAATATGGTTTATCATACTAATAAATCATGTTGCATTTAAACTGACTACAGGAGAAATCCACCCTAAATAATCTAAAATTTTCTCTTACCCTTCCAACTCCTTATGTGTTTATGAAGAGATTTCTTAAGACAATTGGATTAGATAAATATGTAAGTCTTTTTTAGCTCAATGGAGTAAGATTGATATTTTATTTTTTACTATCTCAAATAATCTGACTGTAGGAGAATTTTTTTTTCTATTTTTTAGTATCATTACATCAAACATACTCTCTTGTTAAGGGGTTTCAATTCATCCAACCCTCAACCAAAGGATACTTTATCAAAAGCCTCATATCCAATTTTAGCATCATGCTTCTAAATATAACGATGCTTTCATCTCATTCTACTTCTGACAATACATCTCTATAGGATTAGATAATCTCCTATCGAAATGTGCTTAAAATTTACACTTATATTCTTTTGACAATTGTTTTCATTGAAGAAGCACAACCTGAGTAGCCTGGCAAGCATATTTTATTTAATATGAAAGAAATTTTGTGTGCTTTATATGAAGTGAGTGAAATATTGGTTACATGAGGTAAATATTGTAATAAGGGTGCTTGTCATTCTCTAATAGACGTAAGGAAAAAAATCCTCTTAGAGACACACAGATAAGCTTTCATGACTATTCTTTTGGTTAGACTATCACTCATCATTGCTTCCCACGTGGTCAAAGTCACTACCCACCTTCTATGGAATGCCATATATCATGTAAGACCCCTATGTATTGTGTCCCATGTTTATCCATGCATGGCAATGCCCTATGAGCAAGCTTGTCATATTGTCATTTTGTCCATGTTATCTTCATGAGGTTCTATTAGGGGAATATGATTGTTATTGTGCTTTATTTGATATCTTGCCTTTTGGACCATGTTTTTCTCTTGACAGTAGCTTCTTGCTCATTTTCCTTGTTTACAAATACTTCTTCTTCATGGACTATCACCCTCCTATAGGCTGCCTTTTTTATCATTCATTTCTTTTAACCAGTGTCTCTATCATGCAAATACTGCCCAAACACTATCTTAAATGCTATAGGTTATGTTTTTCATGGAGTCTCGTGATACTTATTTTCCATCCATGCATGGGTTGTCTCTTTATCATAGTCTACTTCTACATGACTGTACCCTATCACTAACTATCTCTTGTTTCATGTTCACTATGATCTTCTATCATCTATTTTCAGTGGTCTCTACTCCATATACAAGGTATTTCCACTTATCATTTATAATTTTTTTCCCTCTTTCTAGACTTTCACAAGGAATGTCATTTGTCAATATGATCATTTAAAGGACATTATCACTCTAAATTCTCCTTTGATACTAAACTATGCATGCTCCT
>VDFB02353493.1:428722201-428814918 GCA_007258455.2 Sequoia sempervirens
AATTTGTAGGGGGAGCACGGCCAAAATTCTGCTTTTTAGGAAGTGCCCACTTAGAAAATTAGTAAAAAATCAAATATTCATTAAAAAATTATTAGAAAAATCATGCATCAACTAGATATTGTTAGCTAACTTCTGACCATGGCAATTTTTAAAAAACTACAAAAAGTTCACCATGCTAGGGTCATACAAGAGTTGCTATGTTATGTTTTTCTGACAAAAACAACACCAATTTGTGTACATCCCCTGTTGAACCCCTTAATCTCAACCATTTTCAAAATAAATTAGTAGTTTAGAAAGTAGACTCAGAGCACTTCGATCCTTGTTTTTGTTCCATCTCAAAATTTTGAGTGTAACTATCCTCAATTTCACGTCCAAGGTCAGCATTTCCTGATTTTAGAAAAAAAGTGGCCACTTAAGCCCCCTTTTTGGGAACCATCTTGGTGCACTTACCCGCCTTAGAGAAATGTGGTCTCGTGGTGATGGAATGACATTCCATCACTATGAGACCACATTTCTTGAAGGAATTTTTTCATACTACTCACTACCTTGACTATGATATTGCTTACTATTATGCTTTGATAGAAATTTTTCCAAGCATCCATAGTTTGTTGGAAAGCACCTATTTTAGGCTTTTAGGCATAGCAGGAAGGAAGTGAGTAGTTTGATAAAATGATTTGGTACACATGTATGGAAAATGTGGTATCATAGAAAAGGTGGTGAGCTATTTGAAGAAATACCTCAAATAAATGTGGTCTCAAGGTGATGGAATCACATCCCATCACCATGAGACCACATTTCTTCAAGACATTTTTGAAACTACTCACTACCTTGTCTATGCTATTGCTTACTATTATGCGTTGATAGATTTTTTCCAAGAATCCATAGTTTGTTGGAAAGCACATTTTTTAAGCTTTTAGCCATAGCAATAAGGAAATTAACTATTTGATAAAATGCTTTGGTAGACATGTATGGAAAATGTGGTAGCATAGAAAAGGCGGTGAGCTATTTGAAAAAGTGCCTCAAAGAAATTGCGTCTACTGGTGATGGACATCACCATGAGACCGCATTTCTTTGAGGCATTTTTTCAAACAAATCATTTCCTTGTCTATGCTATTTCTTACTATTATTCTTTCATATATTCCTTCCAAGCATCCATAGTATAGACAAGGTAGTGAATTGTTTGAAAAGATGCCTCAGTAAAAAGTGGTCTTATGGAATGCCATGACAAGAAAATGCTATTGGAAGCTGCTCCTACTTATTACTTATGCTATGTGAAGTAATTGCATCACTGCTTATGTTGACTTTCTAAACAACTATATTGTAGTTGAAATTTTGTCATCTATCAACATCTAGTTATTAGATATGGAATGTGAAGTAATGTTTTGAGTTTGAAAGATGTGCAATACAACGTAATCAATAATATGAATATAAACTACACAAATCTATTAAGTATAATTCATTAGTTAAACTCTTTATTCTATTACCTGCAAGTAGTTTTGAGTAAATCCATAGGCACTGAGAGGTGTTCCCTCGAAACCTCCAATATTAGCCTATTCAACATCCAAAATCACATATTAAAATACCATTCATAAAACAATGCTATTAACATGTAATGAATTTATAATTGTTTACTAGTTACATACCTCAATGATAGATGTAGTGGAGAAATAAGTAGATGTAGGGCTGTTGTATCCATTATCAACACTGTGACCCTACAATTTTATTAAAATCATAAAACTAAATTAGTTAATCTTGCATTTCAAAATTGAAATTTAATAAATTAAATTCAATGAACATGCTAACTTTTACCTGAGTATCAATGCCATAGGCCTCATTCAAAATGTCAGTTGCCCTCGCCATCTCCATAGCTATAGAAAGATCCTGCGTGGCAGCCTCCTAAGTGTTGGTGGGGTCATATGAACAAGTCGCCCCACAAGACTGACAAAATGGGATCAAAGCCCACCACTTGAATACTCCCCTGGATGGAACTATAGAATAGGGCTGGCATGTTGGATGACACTTTGGGTCAAAGAGTTGATGGCCTACGCAGTCTCTATGTCGACACTCTCCTTAGCGATGAAAGGGATAACAATGTGCTCATGAGGCAGCCTAGAAATAGGTTGTCTCCCTTGTCGTGTAGGATCCTGCTGTGCACTAGGTCTATCTTGAGCCGACCCTCCACCTCTCCCCTGGAAGTCCTTCATATCAAAATAATTCAATATTTTGTTCAAGATGAACTCACAGTATAGTTTCCTAAGGAAATACTATGAGACTTCACAATTATTACATGGTGGGTGTAATATAGGAGGATTCGCTACTCATGAGTTCTCTTCATTCAGAGAGCCTCACAAGGTGAACTTCCCTATACTACCTCAATGGAACAAGAATGAAAGTTTCAGAATCTGAAAGAGCAGGTCATAGATTTTTTTGGGACAGACTATCAAGCTCTCGGCCAAAGAACTTCGCAAAATATGGACGACAGCGTGGCGCGCTAGCGTCCCAGATGCACGCTGGTGTCTCGTAGGGACCAGGAAGCAAGAATTTCTTAGAAAATAGCAAAGTGAATGCTTCTATCTGATTGCTAAGAACTTATAGAATATAGGGAAATAACAAAATATGATAAAGTAACAAAAAGTGATAGAAATGAAATAAAGTAAGGTAGAGAAGATAAGGAGGAGAAAGGAAATACTTATGACCATGTGAGTGATGAAGCTTCTAGCTCGTGAGTGTCTTCAATACCTGCAAACAAGAGGGAGAGAGAAATGGTTGGGGCTGTATAGGGGCCTGCCTCAGTCAGACCCCGTTTTGGTGTTCCCACCTCCACGGACAACCAAATAGATAGAGAGAAAAGTAGAAAGAAAGTAAAGAGCACTTAAAGCACTACAAAATAGTATTATGCTACTCAACCAAGTAATAGAGGAGAGGAGTGAAAGATACCACCTCCACCAAGAGTGGTCAAGGCTAATGGGGGAGAAAATGAGAGGAACTCAAGCCTCTGCTACAATGGTGTTCTGTTCCACACTTGCTCTACTAAAGTGGTGGAGTGTTGATGTTGCTACTGTGAAGTGTAAAGTGTTTGGAGATTGAAGAGATGATGAAGAAGATAATTAGATCTTGTGGAGAGGATTGTGGATGAAGTCCAGAAGTGGTGAATAGATGTGTAGAAGATGGAAGATCTGAGGAGATGAAATGATTGTTCAAGGAGTGAATATGAAGAAAAGATGAAGAGAAACAACCATATTCGGGTTGGTCAGCAAAGGAGGGAGTTAGAAATCGACCCCCAATGGGAAGTGTAATGCCTTTGCAGGCTCTAGATGTAGGAATCTGTCAGGGACGTAAGCGCGCCGCACAGACGCCTGTGTGCTGCACGAACATCCCCAATAGAAATGCCTCCACCGATGCTCAAAATAGGTGCCAAGTGTGATGCAAGCAGCGGGCTTAGGTGGAATTAAGGCTTCGAACTTGGTTTTCTAAGGTGGATGAAGGAAAAAAGGGGATTTGCACATGGGGTGAAAATTACCTCTTATACATTTTTCCCCCACTTTAGAAAGCATGAACATTGATGAGTGCTCAGTAAAGTAGATTAAGAAAGAGTCTAGAGTTAGAAACATATAACTAAACCATCGAGGAAGCAGACCACGATCTGGCGAACCTGAGAGTGTAGGGTCAAAAGAGGACTTCGTAGTTCCGCAAAACTATAAAGCTGAAGAACGAGCATATACTCAGGATGAAGAAGATGTAGATCTTCGATCCGGTATGTACAAGAGATAAGAGAGATGAACAAAGTGCATGGTGAAAGAAAAACCCACTTAGGAGTAGAACCCGCACCACAAAGTAAAAGTGATAAAAGAAAACCCCGCTCAAGGAGGAGAACCTGTATCACAAAAGAGGTGATAAAAGAAAAACCTGCTCAAGGAGGAAACCCGTATCACCAAGTAAAGATGATAAAAGTGCATGGTGAAAGCAAAAATTGGTCAGGAGTAGAACCCGCACAATAAAAGAGGTGATAAAAGCAAACCCCGCTCAAGGAGGGGAACCCGTATCACCAAAAAGCGCGTGGTGAAAGAAAAACCCTCTCAGGAGTAGAACCCACACCATAAGAGAGGTGATAAAAGAAAACCTCGCTCGAGGAGGAGAATCCATATCATCTAGTAAGTATGTGAAGGAGCTCTACAGGTTCTCGGTCCTACAGAGCAAGTAAGCGGATAGTCACGCAGACCATCGTTAAGTTGGAAGACTTTCAAAGGGGTCCCTCGGGAACCCGACATGAAAAAAAGAGGGGTCCACTCAAGAGACGCACTGTTTGAAAAGTGAGGTCTAGTCAGGTTTCCCCCAAGCTAGATGCCAAAATAATTTGTTTGAGATAAAATCCTTCAAGGAGGTCCCTTGGAAACCCTTCAAAAGGAGAGGGGGTCCACTCAAGGGACACTTCATTTGAAAGATATAGAGAAGAGAGAGAGGGGTCCTTAAGAAGGACACACATCTTCGAAACAAGTTATCATTGCACCAAAATACGGGGGAGGAGAACCATGCAAAGTACTTAGAATAAGATAGAGGAAAACCATGATATCACTTGTCATGAAGAGAAAAGGCGGGTGTATCAATCAAACGAGAGTTTGATGGAACCCAAATCATGAAGTTGTTGAATTTTGTCCTTCAAGGCTTTACATTCGCTAGTGGAATGGCCATGCACTCAATGGTATGCACATAATGAATGTTCTCCCTTATCATGTTTATGAAGTTTATTATGTGTAGGAGAAGGAAGAGTGATCAAGCGGGCTTTTAGAAGCCACAACAAAATACACTATTGCTTAGATAAAGGATGAGGAGCAGGAAGAAACCCTTTCTCTTGTGGAGAAAAGTTTGATTACTCACAAGAAGAAGATACAAGGATAGAAGAAAAAGGAGTGTCTCCATAAAGAGCGTTATTCCAGCAAGGGGGATCATACTCCTCTATGAGATCACCATCATCCTTCTTGATAGGACTACCAACATTAACCTCCTTAACATAAGTGTGATCATCTTCCTCAGGAGGAGGATCAACACCAGGAACATTAACATTTTCATTCACCTTACCCCGCGATATAGAAGAGTGATCATCTTTGATGGCAGGTGTGGATGATGTTGTCGAAAGGTCTAAATGGATTGGGTCGACTTTATATTCCTGAATGAGGGAATTTGTAAAGTCTAAGGAACCCAAATCATCACCAAGGCATGCATCCCTTTCAGAAGAGGTAGGCTTAGGATTTCTTGCTTTAGAATGGTCTTCCTTAAGGACATTTATCTCAAGAGTAACCTTTGTAATAGGTATTGTTGGAGTAAACATCAAAACATTGGAAGACACTGAAGGGATAAGAGTAGGCACAACCGAAGCTTGACCGATAGCTACCATCTCACACAAGTGCATAGCATTAGGGTCAACCTTGACTGTGACTACTTTATTATTGCAAATAAACTTAATAGATTTATGCAAGGTAGATAGGACTGCACCCATAGTGTGAATCCACCATCTACCAAGAAGAAGGTTATAAGGTAACCTTTCTACCATAACATATACGAGGGTAGGTACGGTAACGGGTCCAAGTTGCAAAGGTAATACTATCGTACCTAGAGCTTGTCGCACAACATTATTGAACCCACGAATAACAACAAAAGTATTAAGAGAAGATGGGTCAATATTAATCTTAGGCAATAGATCAATACTACACACATTGAGTGCCAAACCGACGTCAATGAGAGTACGTCTAATGTCAATTTTAGTAATATTGACTATAATCATTAGAGGATCCACTTGCTTCTATACTTTCAGAGGCATGAGCTCTTGCGGATAGAACGTGATATTCAACGAATCCACATTAATATACGCCATCAACGCATTAGCATTTTTCAGCCTAGTGGAAGAAGGAAAGAGGATCTTTTGCAAGGCTTCCTGAAGCATTCCTTGATAAACTGGAGCTGACTGAAGCAATTCCCATAGTTAGATATTAGCCGGAGTAATCCAAAGTTTCTCGACAAGATCGTAATCACCGGGTGCTTTAGTTGTAGGTTCAGGTGCTTTAGGAAGGCTTGGTTGTTTATTCATTCTATTCTCATAAGTATGGGCTACCACTCTATAAGAGGGAGCCTTAGAAAGATCAGGAGATCCACCATCAAATGAAACACCGTCAATAGAACAAATCCTTTTAGGAGAAGGACTATCTGAAGTCACACAAACGATCGGTCTCTTGGGCCTTTGAGGGGCAACAGAGACATAGATTACATTTATAAAATCATCACATCTAGTGGAATAATTATTTGAATACATATTCTCCACATCAATCCAAATAGGATCAAATGTGGAATAATTATTTGAGGAAACATTCTCAACATTGATCTAGAGAGAATCAGATGTGGAAGGAGGTTCATCATCCGCTAATGCATCATCTCTAGAAGAGAATGCATTAGAATGGATAAGAAATTCATCATTCAAAGATGCAACGTCTCTAGAAGAGTGCATCAAAATGAAGAGTGGATTCATCATTCACAAATGCAACGTCTCTAGATGAGAGTGCATTGGAATGAATAGAAGGTTCATCATTCACTAATGCATCATTTCTAAAAGAGAGTGTATTGGAATGAAGAGAAGGTAGAGTAACATTAAGAAAGGTATCAATGATTTCATCTTCTTGTAACAAAATATCCTTCAAAGCAAGAGGACTTTTGTGAGAAGGATCAAAGATATCAAGTGAAATGGATAAAGCCAAGTCACTATCACATGCATTAAATGGAATATCATTAACATTTTGAACAAAATTAGATATTGAACTAATAAAATAAGATATTAAATTCATTACGATTTTTTTGGTATTTTCTATGTTGTAGTAATTCGCATTTTTGGAGGTCTCTGGAGCAGAATTTGAGGTTAGAACTTACATCAAACTCTAAAATTTGACTGCTAGTTCTCTAGGAGACCTTTCCAACGGTGCAAATAGTTCTAAATTCCAAGCACCAAGTCAAAAGTTATGACCCCACCAAGTAGGGGTAAATAAATTCCTAGTTTTTCGAAGAAAACTATTCTTCACGTCGGGTTCACCAAAATGTAATATAGGGGGATTCGCTACTCACGAGTTCTTTTCATTCAAAGAGCCTCATGGGGTGAATTTCCCTATACTACCTCAATGGAACAACAACAAAAGTTTCAAAATCTGAAAGAGCAGGTCAAATATTTTTTGGATAGACTATCAAGCTCTCAGCCAAAGGATGAGAGCGCAAAATACAGATGGTAGCACGATGCGCTAGCGTCCCAGAGGCACGCTGACATCTCATAGGGACCAGGAAGCGAGAATGTCTCAAAAAATAGCAAAGTGAATGCTTCTATCCGATTGCTAAGAACTTACAAAATATAGGGAAATAACAAAACATGATAAAGTAATAGAAAGTGATAGAAATGAAATAAAGTAAGGTAGAGAAGATAAGGAGGAGAAAGGAAATGCTTACGACCATGCGAGTGATGAAGCTTATAGCTCGTGAGTGTCTTCAATACCTGCACACAAGAGGGAGAGAGAAATGGTTGGGGCTGTATAGGGGCCTGCCTTTAGTCATACCCCATTTTGGTGTTCCCACCTTCACAGACAACCAGATAGATAGAGAGAAAAGTAGAAAGGAAGTAAAGAGCACTTAAAGCACTACAAAACAATATTATGCTACTCAACCAAGTAATAGAGGAGAGGAGTGAAATATTACCACCTCCAACAAGAGCGGTCAAGGCTAATGGGGGAGAAAATGAGAGGAACTCAAGCCTCTGCTGCAATGGTGTTCTATTCCACACTTGCTCTACTGAAGTGGTGGAGTGTTGATGTTGCTACTGTGAAGTGTAAAGTGTTTGGAGATTGAAGAGATGGTGAAAAAGCTGCTTAGAGCTTGTGGAGAGAATTATGGATGAAGTCCAGAAGTGGTGAATAGATGTGTAGAAGATGGAAGAAGATCCGAGGAGATGAAATGCTTGTTTAAGGAGTGAATATGAAGAAAAGATGAAGAGAACTGACCATATTCGGGTTGGTTGGCCAAGGAGGGCATTACAAATCGACCTCCAATGGGAAGTGTAACGCCTCTACAGGCTCTAGACGTAGGAATCTATCAGGGACATAAGCGCGCGTGCGAATTTCTACACACTGTGCAGGAATTCCCAATTGAAATGCCTCCACCAATGCTCAAAATAGGCGCCAAGTGTGATGCAAGCAACGGGCTTAGGTGGAATTAAGGCTCCGAACTTGGTTTTCTAAGGTGGATGAAGGCAAAAAGGGGATTTGAACATGGGGTACAAATTCTCTCTTAGACAATAGGTAATCAAAAACCATGTACCACCTATCCCAAAAAAAGTTCCTAATCTATTGGTGGTGGCACCAATGAATAGGAAACCTCTTCGCATTGAGGGTAAGATTTGCATTTGTGCGTGGGTCGGTGAATAATGAGCAAAAATCAAATTTTGTAATTTTTAAATCTTTTACATCTTTATATGATAATTTATGTTGGTAATAAGCCCTAGCCGCCTACCTCCTATCTTTCCACCCAGTTAATTATTTGCTGATTGAATCTACATGTTTTAACATTTATTTGAGTGAATTTTCCAGGGTCATTCTTTCCACAGTTGAACCGTTTGGATCGTTCAACCTCCTGATTGAATCCTCAATTTGTTTTTTATTGTTGTCAATTTCACTAATTAAGTTTTGCTAAGTGCCAGGAGGATGTTGAGGGATTAGTTGAGGAGATTGTTGTTGTGGTTGATTAACTTGAGGATTTTGTTGTTGTTGTTTTTGCTACGCTTGTTGAGGATTTTGTTCCTCTTGTTGTTGCTATTCTTGTTGAGGATTTTTAGGAGGATTTGCAGGTTGATTAACATCTACAAATTCAAAAAATAAATATAAAAAACAACCTAAAACTAAAAAATTCAAAACAAAAAACAAACAATCCTGACCTCTCACACCTCCTTATTGATGTGGCAACATCTTGGTGATGAAACAACAATTTGATGAAGTATCTTGCAAAATGGATCCTCCCAAAACGTGAGCATGAAAATGAGAGGTTTTGGCTACAAACAAAATAAAACATAGTCACAAATGAGAATGATTTCAATTTCTTTTATTTTTTGCTTTTAATAGCTCATAACACAAGCGTGTTATAATGAGCTCATGTTATAACACGCTCATGTTGTGGGATCATTGTGGCCGAGCCTCAGGCTCGACACACCAAGCCATAACATGAGTGCGTTATAATGCACTCATGTTATGGGCTCATTGTGGCTGAGCCTCAGGCTCAACACACCAAGCCATAATGCGAGTGCGTTATAACGCGCTTGCGTTATGAGCTTTGAAAACTTTTTAAAAAATTTGGCCACAAATTGGCTACCCATATTTTTGCACCCACCCTACTCCTAAGGGGGAGTATTTAGAGCAAGTATCTTGGTTCAAGTTCAAAGGGGGAGAACAATGAAAAACATTGTATCCTTTTCCATTGATGTCAAAGGGGGAGAAAGTATCATGTGAAAAACATTATCTACTCAGGGGGAGAAAAACAAGTGTGTGCAGAGCTGTTGTGTTGTCTTTGATAATTTTTCACATCTTGTGTTTCCATCAATGAAAAAGGGGGAGATTGTTGCAAGTATGAAGGTGTTGTCATTGATGTTAACTATGTGTTTGAAGATGTTGAGCATATTGAGAAAATTGAGAAAATAAAGAAATAGGGTTTTGCAGAGGTGTTCTAGTTTTTCTTCACATTTCTTCTAGGTTGAAGATCTACTTTTGTAGCTTGGATATGTTGGTTATAGTTGCTCAAAGTTTCTATATCCAAAATTTGGGCTTCTGGATCATTGGTTAGAGGAAGTTGCACGTTCACCAGTATGTGAATTGGTTTTGTAGTGTTTTATAGATGTGTTTGGGAGAAATGTATTTTCTCCACATTTCTTTGGAGTTTCTTTTCAAGACTTGTGGTTTTGAAGGAGAGTTAATGGTGTTATTCTCTTGTTTGTGTTGTCTGGATAAACAATATGATTATAATCTTTAGGTTATTTTTTTTGCAAAGGAAGTTGTTGGTGTTCAAGATGATCTTGGATCGAGTTCAAGTGAATTTTATTGTCCAAAAGTTTCAAATTGATTAAAGGAAGCGTGTACTTAATGTTCAATGTGTTTTCATGGGTAATGATTGACTTGGTGTCTACACTACATTCGAATATTTTCAAGTACTATGAAGGCATAGCGTGGCATGTGAGATTTAATTTGGGTCCCAACTAAGTGTTGTTTTGGTCCACTTTCATTCCTATCCACTGCGAGAATGTTTAGTGCCGACCTAATTCGAATTTACAAAGGGTGAAGCATGTATTGCCGACCTTAGAGAAAGTTTTCAAGGTTGAGGACTGTATAAGTATGAGTTGAGATGTTGAAGGTTGATAAGATAGAAAAGATAAGAAAGAAAATTCGTGTGTGATGCAAGTGATGCAAATTCCTAAAGAGTAGAGTGTGAGTTTAAGCAGAGTAGTGCAAACTTCAAAGTGTTGGACTTTTGAATGCAGTGACCTAAAGGTGTCCGCAATATTTCAAACAAGGCTGCGAAAGTTTTGGAGCATTTGTGGTGGATTCTTTGTTGCATTTAGAATTTTTTCTATGTGTAACTTTTCTCTTCGATCTTCTTGTGTTCTTTCTGTGGCAGTGAGCCCTTTTGTACTAGTCTTGGAATTACTTATATTGTGAGCTAATCCTCACTGTGTTTTTTTCCTTCATTGGGTTTTCCACGTAAATATGGTGTTTTCTTGTATATATGGTGTTTTTATTTCAGTTTATGTTATCTGCATTTCATTATTAATCACTTTAACAAAATAAGGGTTTAATGAATGCATGTGGATCTAATTACTATTGAGGGTTTTGATGTTTTCATTTGCTACAACTAATTCACCCCCTCTTAGTTATCTTGTTCATTCAACATCTCTCCCTTAGATTATTTTTTGTCTCAAATATTTTCTTATTCATACCACATTTTATAACATGATAATTCAAATATAACGGTTTTTTCTCAATCCTCATCTTTTCCCCAAAGACATTTAAAAAAAAATTTGAATTCAATATTTTAAATTTGTATTTAATACGATTGACCTTATTGTAAAGTTGCAACATTCTAGATCCTCTCACAAAAGGGGCTTTCTTCCACTAGTATTAAAGAAGAGGAATAAAATATGGATCCCTAAACCAAGTGGCTTCAAATTTAAATGGATATTTATTGGTGGGTGATCCCACAAAGCTAGTTTACAATTTATGGGAGATTCTGATTTTTGCTGAAATCACATATTTTTAGAAAATATAATGATTTAAGCCTTAAAATGTTCCATTTAAAGCATTCCAATTGAAGAGAGGTTGATCAAACTACCTTAGATCAAACCCCCTTGGATAGAACCCCGCTAGTTTTAAACCATACCTATAATGAAGTCTCCTTTACACCTATCAAAATGTTGATAAAAAACCACTTTTGATTTACCTTTTGGGGCATCAAATGAATTCATTTAAAATTTATTTTTTGTAAGTATGTAGTACTTATTATAAGCTTCCCAAAAAGTATAATTTTAAATAAATTTAATTTAATTATTATATTTATTTTTTATTTCTTGTGAATGTAGGTTTTTCACCGAAAATCAACCTCTCTGTTCTAGACATGTGGAAAAATAGAAGATTATCAATTTCTTTTTTGAAAAATATGAGTGCACCAGATATTGAAGTCCTTGATCTAACAAAAAAGAAAAGAAAAGTGATACATACAAAAAAAGTTGTGTTATACAGCCCACTTATTTTTGAATTGTAACCAGTTTGACTTTGAAACTTGATTAAGGAAAAAATGTTCAATAAAACACTATGAAACTAATTGGAATCACTAGATATCGTAGTTACAAATCTAAATTTGAAAAAAGTAGAATTTTATCCTTCATGGAAAAAATGTTATGTGTTATACGGTGAGCGTCACTCTTTAAAAATTGTGTTTATTGAAAAAAACTAGTTTTCGAAGGAGATGGAAAAAGAAGTGCAATCTGATTCCAAAAAAATTGAAAAAAATACATTTATAATCTATACACAAAATTTCACAAATCACTAGTTTGCATCATCTTCAAATTCCTCACGGTTTAGTCGCTATAGGTGCCCGAAAGTGAAGATTTAGTTAGAAAAAAATAGTTCAGTGGTCAATTTGGCCAAAAATTGTAAACCAGTATTGTGGAATCACCCTGGTAGCTCTCCTCATAAATATTGAAATGGATTGGGAAATGATTTGACCCTAATGAAGAGAAAATTGAAATTGTGAAGTATTGTTTACTAGTTATCCATTGCGTATCTAAACTAAAAATCTATCTATTCTTTCCACTTTATGATACAAATTGTATCTTTTATTAGTCCATGTGAATTTTCCATTCTTAGAAAATAATAAAAATGGTTAAATTTGCATTAATAAACTCCTTAAAATCACCGAACACCTAAATTGGTGTAATAATACCTTCAAAATTTTCTCCCTTGCCTAAAATAGCATCAAAATCCCCTCCTAGTATAAAAAAATCCTCTTGCAAAGGCTTGATTAAATTACTCAAAATATTATAAAGTTGATTTTTTCAAACTGATCCATTTGAACCATATTTATATTAAACCTATCCCAAAAAAAAATATATTGGTGCCTAAAATTTAGATTTTCATTAACATCTAATTATGACTAGTAGCTATAAGTTACACCTTTATTGATTTGAAATTTCATAAAATATCCAAACCCTAGAAGCAACTCTCACTTCCACTAAAGAAAATTCCCAACCAACCCATTTATAAAAAATGAGACCTTATTCTAATGATAATTTTATTTCTTGGAGAAAACCATCACAATTAATATCTTGAAGCCAATAATTTATTAAGGATATTTTATTAGGGGCAATAATGTACCTAATATTCTATGAAATGATCTTCATTGTCACCAAGGAGAGTGACAAGCCCTCCTCATTCTCGATTATCCAAAGTTACTTGAACTCTCATAGTAATTTCTTCTTAGATTTCCTTCCCTTCATTTTTGTGATATGAGTATTTAAATCCATCCTTTCCACCAAATCTATTTGAGATTTAAAAAGATTCTCGATGAAATTAGCATCCCTATTCTCTTTTAGAACTTCATTTTCCATCTCATCCACCATTTCCCACTAATTAAATAACCATAATTTATCATTTACCAACACCTTTAGGTGCTCCTATGACTAACCCATAAGTTATCTTAATCTTTTTCGTTTCCTTTATGAATAAAAATATCTTTAGTTTTCCCGCTAACTCAAGGCCTTGAACATGCCCTAATTAAAATAGAGGAATCTACTCCTAAAGGAAATACATTTTCATGTCTTGATGGAGCAAGAGCTATGACCTTTGTAGTCATATATGAGCCACATTTTGGACCCAATTCCTTCAAAGAAGGTCCCATTTCTAAACCATCATAGTCCAAAAGGTCCATTGGCAAAAGAAATGGGCTGATATTTACCAAAATCTTCCTTTTGTAAATAATATTGGCTTCGAGACAAATGATTCAACTACTTGCATGGAACTTCAACCTCAAGATAAATAATTGATTGATCTTCCAGGGTAGGCTAAGGGGATACTTGATCAAGAAATCACTAATCCACCTAGGCTGATTTTTCTTGGGGATCAATGAGGGAATCAGATTCCTAAACAAGGGGGGCTTTGTGGTAGTTAGAGCTAAAATTTCCATAAATATTATAGTTGGAACATAAGGGGTATAGATATTTTAAATATATTTTTTCAAACTAGAGATTGAAATCCATTTTTAGGTTGATGGAAGAGGGAAAATATTTGGAAACATCCATCAAAACACAATATAGCCTTCTCAATAGGGCTATGAAGGGATTCCAATTCAAGAACTTGGAAAGTGCCTATAACATTTCTAGTCAACTCTAGAATATGCGGGTCTTTAAATATTCCTTTAGATATTTTTTAGATAAATCTAGATGGAAATGGGTTTGATAATGACAACACAAGGGTTGAATTAAAGGAACTGTGTCTGAATAATCAAGCCCACTCCATTTAAGAACTAGGATATAACGTTTCAAAACCCTATTTCTAACATCTTTGATAAACAATCTGACCATGGAAAAAACTTTATCTAGCAAGGATATTTCCTTTACATCTACCTAGTTTCCATTATCTAGTTCAAAATTAATAATATTCAAGGGATATTTTCAAAATGTTACCTAGATCAAGGTCATGTTTGAAAGCTCAAACCTTTGCAGATTGATGATTCCTTTAGAGATCATTACTTACAGCTTTGGACAAGGAGGCTTTAGCTATTTATTTTGGAGGGAGGTTTGGGAGGATATTTTTTAATGAGTAATATTATGGCAGATTTTTAAAAATAAAACAAATTCATAATTTCTTAAAAATAGATCATCACCATCAATATCTAGGGTAAGCACTTTTTTATAAGTTTTTGTTGTATATTCTACAAACTATTAAATTTAAACTTAGATTAGTTATAATTTAGAGTAATATTATATTATAATATATTTTTTTTATATATACAAATTAATTTTTTATTTTCTTTTAAAATAAGGGCATAAATGTAGATGAAGCACATATTTTTTATATTTTTTCTACTTTAAAAAAAATCCATGTGTTAAACATAAATCTTTATGTTTGGTAAAAGACCAATGTTCATTGAAAATACAAGATAAATGTAATAATTGAATTTATTATAATTTTTGGAAAGATTACTTTGAGGGGTGTCTCATGCCATAGTGATTCCATTAGATGGTCCAAGCATTGTTTCAAAGCAAAAATTTCTTCTAAAAACCATGTGACTAGGAAGGTAAGATAAGGACCTTTAAATTAATGACCTTCATTTGAAAGTCTTTCTATAGGGAATTTTGAACATGCAACATTAAAAAATAGAAAATAGGCCTTAATTTGATCACCCCCACTTTCATTGAAACCTTACCTATTTAAAAATGGTAGACATTTTACATTCAAATGAAGGACTTCATTTGAAGGCATTCAATGAGTTTTGCCTTCCAAA
This sequence comes from Sequoia sempervirens, assembly GCA_007258455.2. Classification (NCBI taxonomy): domain Eukaryota; kingdom Viridiplantae; phylum Streptophyta; class Pinopsida; order Cupressales; family Cupressaceae; genus Sequoia; species Sequoia sempervirens. The sequence continues at coordinate 428,737,262 of VDFB02353493.1, forward strand.
GCTCATTTTTGTGCCTTGTCCCATAAGTGGGACACATTATATGAGATCACCTACATCCTTATTTAAGGATATGAGAGATGGGGACCTAGAGGGGATGAATGCATGATTGTTAGAAAGTGGGATTTGACAGTCTTAGGGTAGGGTTAAGAGATTTGGGATTGCTAAGGGAAGGGGATTTAAGGGTCAAAGAGTGGGCAAGATATTATGGAGCAGGGAAGGAAGAGGGGAATTAGTAAAAGGTTGAGGGTTATGTTTAGACCCTTGAGAGGAGGGGGCATGAGATGATTTTTTCAAATGAGACAATCATGAATGAGATGCTCTTGCTTGTGGTAATAGAAATAGACATTGGATCATTTCTTCAAATGGTCGATTGATTGAACAAATTTGAAGCTAGGGGCAAAGAGCTTGATGGATTTAGGGAGCGTAGTTGGGTTTGGTCAATCTCAACACAAGCTCTAAGTTAAACCCTAAGGTTTGCAAACTTGTTGGCATTATTTTTACACCAAGATCACTCTCCCTAGCCAAAAAAATCATAAAGGGAGGGACATAAGGCCTAGTTTAAACAAGGAAATTCAATCCACATTAGATATTTGGACTTGAATGACCTTTAGGACAAAAATTGAAGTCCCAAGTTTGCAAATAACTTATTTACCCATATATCACCCAAGTGCCATATTGAAACATATCTTGGGCGTGCTTAGAAGAGTCAAACATATATGATATGTACCCTTTCACCAACCTTTGGATGACTGAACAACTATTCTTCTTTTACTTTATTAGTTTTTTTTTTTCCATTTATAAATTTATGTTTAGTTTGTACTCCTCTTAAGAAGAAAATGACTATTGTTCTAGATTTGAATTCAAAATTGGCATCCACTATATTGTTGAAGGGAGTGAGAACTCAAAGGGCTTACCTTGTGAATCACTTTCTTTATTATTATGTTTGTTAATGGTCTCCCTCAAGGCTATGATGAGCTTGTGGAGGGAAAAGCATGATCTATTCATTGTTTTAAGTAGTTTAGAGGATAATATGTTTGAAGTGGGCTTTAAAGAGAAACTAGGGTTCCTATTGATTGGGCTAGGAAACAAAGAGACTAAGGCATCCATGGGAATGTCTGGAGCTTGTAGGAGGCAAATGGATTCAATCATAGGATAAGAGCTAGCTAGGGTAGAGGGATGAGAGAAAATCTAGGGATGACCATCAATTTGAGGGTTAGTTTTCTCCCATGCTTTCTTCTTCATATAAGGGTCATGTTTGGTGCTAGTTAAAGTATGTAGATATGAGCTGTTAGTCGAGGAGATGGGGAAAGGGTAGGAATTAGTAGGGGTTGTTCACACAGAAGAGTTGTTGTAAGAGAAGGCAATATTAAAAAGAAAAGGAAATCATGTTTGATATTGAAATAGATGTTGAAACTTTTCGACTTTGTTCAATGGCCCTGTCTTTCGTGATGATTAAAATTTGTGACTTGTTGCAGGAGCTTGTCTTTTTGTGTTTTCTCTCCTCAAAATGGAAGAGATGGCGAAACTATCGGACTACTTGGATGGGCTTTTCTGTCTTCAAAAGTAAAAACTAGAAAGCTACGTCCATGTGCATTTATACATTTATTCTATCTAATGAAGTAGACAGCATTACAAATAGGTTTTAAAATGTGAAGGTAAAGGTTGTATGGAGGAGTTATGCTTTCATTTTTTATGAATCATGTTAAATTACGAAACTGCAAATAATTAAATCTATTTATAATTTTTTTTTTTTTGAGAATTCTGTATTTTTTCATGCCTCAAGACAAATTACATGACTGCCAATAATGAATTCTATTTCTAAATTTGTGAGAAACGTATTCTTAGGAAGATCAATTTGCAGAACCGGTAGAGAAATCATAAGATTTCTTTTTGACAAATTCAATTAGTTGATTAGAAATATTAGCAATTATGAAAACCAATTGCTTTATTTAGATCACAATTCACATCACGCGATGGGCAATCATGTCACAAACTTAGATTTTTTCCTCCACGTTCATATTGAAGATTTTTTTTTAGTTGAACTCTCACAGCCAGCGCATATATATTGTCATTAGAAGAAATCAGCAGATGTACCTAATGTCTTTTCATCCACAAAGTTAAAGAATCCTTTATCCTTTTCACTTACAGGAATCTGAAACGACCTGCAAAATGCCGACGTTTCATCGTATTAACATCGTCTTGAAGGAAAATGTGAGTATTGAATGTGACTCCTGGCCACTTAATGACCCAGCTGGGTTTTGACAACTGTGTGTTGTGATAGTTGCAGCAACAGTAAAATTCTGTTAAATCACCTGAAATGGAACTGCTTGTCCTCCATACTTGAGTTTATAGCCTTGAATATTATCTTTGCATTGGAGAAATGCATCAGCGACATCCAGAAGACTATTGTCAATCATGTCCCCCACACAGATAATTTCTTTAAACGCAAGTTACGAAAAGCAGTAGGATGAGCTCGACTGAGCTGTGATTGTCAGGGCTGTTATCAAGCGTCTCCTTAAAACAAGCGTTCCACTATTTCTTTTCAAGTTGCCCCATTACCCAAGCTCATGATATGGAATTTTTGATTTTCTGTGAGTGGAATGCTGTAGCAGATTGTTTGGTTAAATGGGCTTATGAGTGGAATGCTGCAGCAGATTGTTTGGCTAAATGGGCTTATGATGTTGATCGTAGGTTATGGATTGAGGATTTCTTTCTTCAGTCCAAAGCTCAAAAACTTATTTCAGTCCTTCATCATGATTTGGGCTGATATTCTTTCTTGTTCTTGTTGACTTTTTGTTTTCATGTTTTCTTGTTAGGCTCGTTGGGGGTGGTTCTCTAACAAACTTCCTTAGATTTTTGGCCTCTGGACTTTAATGACAGCTATTGGTGTTTGAAAATCTCTATGTAACTCTTTCACTTTAATTAATTAACATATATTATTTTTTTTTTCCAAAAAAAGGAAAATTCATTTTACAATTTCAAATAATGAAAGTAGACACTTTTTCATAAATAAATAAATAAATTTTTATATGACATTAAACATTCAAATAAACTTTGGGATGTATAAAAATTTGACTTAGATAATGAGGTAAAATTGAAATAATAATTGTAGAATAAGATTTATGGAATTTAAGCAAATTAAATGTGATACTTAGTTTGAAGTTTGATGATGACATTAGGAATTGATTTGTCAAGGTGTCAGAATTTTACAGTCTAATTTGATAATTACTTCAAAATCTACAAATTAATTGTCCTATTCTATGGTTCAAATATATGCTTGTGGACTTGATCTTCATGCCTCCAAAAGTGAACTAGTGTGTGGACTTGAACCTATACCTACATGAATGAACTATTAGAAATTTGACTCTTTGAAACTATTCACCTTGATCTTTTATTGTTTGAATCTTAGTAAAAACTAGTGATGTTTATAAGCATATTTGTAGAAACTATTGAATTATAAGGGTCATGTTCTCCTCAATCAGATCCCTAAATAGACCAATTCAATGATTTTAGGAAAATGATTGAAGATAATAAACAAGAACACAAAGTGCCTAGGATGAAATGATTCAATGTCTTTGGAACAATGACCAAAGATAATAGACAAGCATGCAATGTGCCTAGATTGATATATGCTAATATTTTCTCTAATAAATGTTGCTATAATAATTCTCTCTAATGATTCACTTGAATCTCTAGAATTCATTGGATTTTTCAATTGTTTCAAAATGAATGAGTGAATTCCATTTATTACAACATGACACACTAATCAACACAAAGACGTGGTCTACTTAGAATGGCTAATGGAAGGGATTAAAAAAAAAAATCTGAATTTGAATTTTAAAATTTTAGGGTTTAGATCCATCATCATCAAAATGATATGGTTCGATTCTATGTTGTACTAATATAGTTTTTAATGGAAACATTTCTTTCTACTCTATGTAAGATTTGTGTTCTCTAAAGAATTATTATGGAATCCTTGTCTCCCATATCCTTGGATGTCATTTTTGTAGGTTTTAGTTAGTATAACTACACAAATAATAAATGGAGCTTTAATCACTTTAGATGAGGCACAAATTGGAGTTTGGAGACAAGAGATATTCAAAATTAGCAAAGGATTGGAAAAATGATTTAGATTCTCTAAGGGGCACTTGAAATAAACTTTCCAAGCATTTAAGGGATCAAAATTGCACATGAGTATTTTTTATTAGTTATAACCAAGTTTCCAAGTGACAAAATAACAATAGAGTCCTTGAGTAGAGTTTTTCCAATTTAAGTGGCACATACCCTCTTTGGGTGCTCTTACTCCACTTATAATAATTTATGTGGTTGAGGCTAGGAGCATTTTCCATGTTTTTGAGTGGTATAATGGGAAGAAGAGTGCTTCAAGACTACTTCCTTAGTAGAAAATGAACCCCATATATTCTTCTTTGAACACTTTTATGTATCTAAGTGTTGCTAAAATATGTGTCCAACATGATTGATCATCATTCTTTTTCTTTTTCTATGGTGCCATTAGGTTTTGAGGTTATTTTTTTTCTCATTTCTTATAGATCTTTGAGTTTTCAGTTTTCAAATTGAATACAACAAGGTTTTCATGTATTGTGTTTAGGGTTTAAAGATTCACCTATTTTAGAGGGAAAGATTTATTTTTAGAAATTATTATTTTTAGTAATTTCCTTTATTAAAGAATCATAAAGATGATCTCATGTAATTTCTATTTTTAACATCTACCATTTTTAGAAAGTTGCCCTTTCAAAGGAAAGTATTTTTAGAGCTTTTATTTTTGGATAGATGGTTAAGGACCTATTTATAGGTTGATTTTAGTTATCTTTTGTTTATACTCAATTTAGGGTAGTCCTTTTATTTAAGGTTCTTTATTTATTGCTTTGTATAATATTTAAGTAATTTTATTTAAATAATTTGTATTTTTTGAGATATATTAATATTTATCTTAAATACAAAAATCAGATGCTATCTCAAATCCAAAAATTAGGTGTTTTTTAATCTTATAAAAAGTTCTTGGAACATACATTTTATCAATGATAGAAGATAGTATTCTTATATTGCTATAATTATTGTTCAATTTGTTATTTTTGTGTTTACACAGTGCATTATGATTTCACTAGTTAAGTTGAAAGTGGATACAAATATTAAGCTTTGTCTATAAGTTATTTTTCCATCTAAATCATATCTTTGTATATGAATTAGATTTTAGTTATTGGAATTATGTGTTATGTTAGATAGTTCTACTTTCAAATATTATGTGTATTCATAAATAATAAGTTTTTGGTCAACCCTTCATCCCATTTCAATCATAGATTTATATAATGCTTAAATAAACGTACTCTATTTATTCTAAATTTAAGGTGGTATATTTTTGTAGGTTGATGTATGAATTGTATAAATAATATGATATAATTAAAAAAATTCAAAAAAAAATTCAACAGTCATTTTTCTTGTTGAAGAAAAATTAGTATGGTTGGAAGTCGGCACATCTGTTTGACAGAATTCTTGTACTCTTGAAAGAGAGGTTACAAGTTCAAATACTGCATAAATCGAATTTATTGTATTCATACAAATCGCTGCAATTATGCAGATTCTCTGTCATCTTTGTGGGTGCGTTAAAGGGCCCTCTACACTCCTCTGTGTCCAGCTTTTGTTTCAACTGCTCTCACCTGTAAATCAGCGACCATATAAGGCTGCAACTGTTTGGTAACTGCTGTCGTATGGATATGGTCGTTAAATTCTTATCAAAGTTGTTTTTGAAGCTACCACCATTTCACACCTATCTTGAATCGATGCCTGCAAATTGAACAAAGCTATTTTAGTGACGAGCTCTACCAAATGTGGTATTAGGAGACTACTAATGCTGGCCATTAAGGATTGGCAATTTTTTAGTGTAGATTATTGTACCTTGTAACGTTGTAGCTTACGATAGTTTTTGGATAGAGTTTGGTCCCAATTATTGCTGCATTGATGATAGGCTATGTGATAGGTCCCAAGATGATTGATATCTAGCTTCAGTGGGTGATGTTTTGACCAATACTTGACACATCAGTTATATATCTTTTGCAAGAGATTATATATTAGAGGTTTGAACACTATAGATATAAGAGAGAAGAGCTTTAAATTTTATTTTTTAATGGCTATGAGCACTAGTGATGAGAGTGAATCACTAATTGTCAACGTTACATTGATGATCTTCTATTAGACAATGATTACATTGATGATTAGAGTGTGTAGATTCACCTTTTTGGGATATGGATAGTTACAGAATTTGAACCATCATATTTGAGGATAGACATTTTTTTTGTGAACTAGGATGGATTCACATTTTAGATGATGTAATTGAACCACAATTCTAAGGTTTATGATTATTCATGAACATCAACATATTTTTTTTTCTACTTTTTGACACTTTGTTATTGAAAAAACTATGAGTGGGTGTGATTCTCTGTAAGTATGGAGATGGATCACATATAGTGATTTCATCATAACCAAAATTTAGAGTTTTGAGTACACTCGCTACATCATAGTAGTTGTAAAGACTAGTAATTTGTTAGAGACTTTAGGTTATAAAAGGGATTCTGTGCAAGCTTGCATAAATTAGTGCTAATCACAATTTTACCTTGACTTTATATTAGATGAGGTTTTATTAGATATATGTTTATATAATTTATTCTCAAGGGATATTATATTACATAATATGTTTGATGCTCTTACATTCTATATCTCTTTTATTATGAGTTAAATACATCTAATTATTAAGTGTAGGTTGTTGAAAGGGTGGTTACACACCTTTTTTGATATATATTTGTACTTTTATGTGCATTAATGGAGTGGAAGAATATAAGAATATATTACCAAATATGTTTCTTTCTTTTCATTATATTTCACCTCTATTTGTTGATATGCATCTCTCTTATTTTTCTATTTTTTATTTTGAGGACGTATTAATAAAAAAAAAATGTAAAAATAAAATAAAATGATTCTTACAGCTCCATTAACATAGCAAGGTTGTTTCATCACTAAATTATATATATATATATATATATATATATATATTGTGTCCTCTAAGCTAGAAAAAATGTGAACAAGGTTTCAAAAATCACAAATGGAAAATGCTAAAATTAACAATGGTCATGGTACATATGTTTATAAATTAATAATTAAAATGTACACATAATAATAAAAATAATTCATCATTCAACATACATGCTTAGAATTGGGAATTACAACTTGATCTAAAGTCATGTATATGCATATTACATGTATGTAGTAACTCAAGAAACATATATTGTAGAGTAGTCTTGTCATATTTTTTATCATCATACACCAACCACCTAAATATATTATCATCAAATTAAAAAAAATAGTTCTTAAATTAAATTAAATTAAATTAATGAGATATTTTTCATAATTTACATCCATATAGTTATTTTAAAATTAAAATAAAGATGGTATTATTTTTTCTAACCTTGACAACAATGGCACCACATAAATTTATATCACCACATATATACATCAATGTGATATTTCTAAAAGGTGCAAAATTAAAATGTAAAGATAGAAATTCAATTAAATTTAGGCCTCAACCTTGTTGGAAGAGAATTATTCCAATAGGATAAGGGATCTAGGATTGTGTGGAGTAGATGGGTTCAATGATAGATGGTAGATAAAATGGGTGGTGGAAGTTATGGATGATTTGATGCAATAATTAATCATACATGTCATATTTCAATGTCAAATTAAAGATTTAATTTTGAGTTTCTTCTATAGACACTAAAAATTGTACTAGGCTTGCGACCCTTAACTTCTTCATATTTTGTTCATCCTCATTTCTCGTAATTAAATAATGTTAATTATTTAATTATTTTTTAAATTCATATATCCTCTATTAAATAACTTTAATTATTCAATTAAATCATTCTTACCTTTACTCTCTCTTGATTAATTAATTAAATATTATTTATTTAATTACGTTGCTAATTTAATCCATCTTCTTTCTAAAATTAAATAAACTATTGTTTAATTAATTTCTACAACACTTTCAACTATAATTAAATAATCGCTTTAATTATTTAATTATTCCTTAACCTTTTCTCTCTAATATTAAATAAATCTTTATTTATTTAATTTAATCCCAAAATCTTGAATGTCGAATTGAAATCATTTAATTCAAAAGGATTTATCCTTATCATATTCCTCTATGATTAGTGTTATCTCTAAAGTTGCACCCTAGCTAAGTTGCAAAACTTAGCACTCTAGAGAAACATGGAATCACTCCTAGGCTGTGGGCCACCTAGAATTTGGAGTGAATCTCTAGATAAGGCTAGCTCCTAGTTGGTTATCACCTAAAAACAATTGAATTTGCAGAGGAAAAGGGAAAAGAAGGCATAAGCTGAAAGCTTGAAAGTGAAAATAAAAACATGATACACCAAACTAAACTGGACTATAATGAAACTTAACCTGTAAACACTTACTTGCAATGACAGAAAACAAACTTACACAACCTATTATCGTATGTTCTTGCATAAGTACTTCACAAAAAGGTCTTAAAGCTCAAACTTCAAAGGGAAAAGTATCTCCACTGCTAAAAGCTATTTTGCATTTTTATGAGACAATCTACAACCTGCAACAACAGACTTTTGCGTAAAGGCATCAAAGACATGAGACAAAGTTAGGAGGAAATGAATACCATCTCACAGATAACTCGATCAATCATATGGGGATACACAATAATGCAATAAACAAGAAGGTTGCAAAGATTTCATATCAATGGCATCCAAGGCTTTCACTGTATTTCATACCCAAAATGAGTTACAAAGCATGCTATATCTCCAAAGTATTGTAAGTAGTCACTAAGCAGAAAAAATACATCCCAAAACTCTCCCACAAAATGAGTCAAAATGAGAATATGACCATCATTCCAAGTAGTTCCACCAAAGAAGGAGCTAGAAGCTGTTGGGGTCGGATGCAACAACAAGCCCCAAATTTAGCATGCAAATCCATCACCAAAAGGCTCCAAATTGATGAAAAAGTCATGTTTGACCAAGTCAAAGATAAAGGCACAAGAAAATAATGCCTAGATACCCTCCTTGTGTTTCAAAACTGAATCAATATGCCTATATTCGCTCCAAATTTTTGCAAACCTCCCTAACCATTCCCTAGATGCTTGCAAATCATAACTCCAAACATATCCATATCTAAGACATTAGATTTCCATAGTCCATATCAATGAAATTTTTCTGCTTCTAGATTAAACCGTGTGCTACTTTTTGAATATCCATATCTCCTTTGCCCTACGTTGAAAGCTTCCATGTTATTTTGCTTTTAAAATAACACTTTAATTAAGTGGTTTATACTCACACCACTTAATTAAATGTTTTACATTTAGCATAAGCAAAATAAAAGGCCAAAACTCGGCCACATAGGAAACAATACAAAGCATAAGTCAAAAAGACTTATCATTTACATCAAATTAAGAAGAAAAAAATGAGTTTGTAAAACTCCCAAGGCATTGAAAATTACCAAGGTACAAAGAAGCCACATCATAATAGTTCATGTACATATTCTTATAAGAAGATAGGCAAATTTTTTTTCCATCAGCATGAAACTAGGGTTAGAAACCCTAACATCAAAACATGGGAAAACTCATTCATTCTTTTCATTTTTTTACATACCCTCATTGCTAGGAACCGCCATGGAGAGTTTGCACTGTTGGAGGGTTTATGAAGATTTTCCAGCATAATGAATGTGTGGGTAAGTTCTTGTGCATGAAATTTCAGCATTTCATTTTCATTTTCTGTGAGATAAAAGCTCATTTTGAGCTCTCCTATTTGTAGAATTATGCATATACTTCTTTATTCCTGTTTTTCTAGCTGTCTCCATATATTTCTTGTTGAAAACCATGCATTTAGCTTGAAGAAATTAAACACTTTTCTGTAGAAAGGCCGCACCCTTTACATTTTAAAATACAGATTTGCATACTTCTTGTAGACTTTTTGCATCTCTGTACAGGCCGTGGCCTTGAACTTTCTCCGTGTTAACCATCATCATGATAATCAATTTGGAGTTGACCTTAACCGTGACTATTGCTGTCTCATATCACTGATTGGTGACTTTATTGACTATAGATTGCAACATTGATGAAATATACTCAAACATTTAGTGATGGATGTCATATTAATGGAAACATCTATGCTTTTTCTTAATTTTCATACATCTAAAGCTTGATGATTGTGCTATGTCTATCATGAAGTCTTGTAATTCTTGATTAGACTACAATAGACACTCAACCCACATAGCAAATGCTTTGCATTCCTGTGAATAATACTGTCATAGGTATTGATTTTGGACTGTCTTGGCTCATAAGTGGTGATCTTTTCATATTATTTTTGCTTTTAAGTACTCATTGACCATGACTGTACCTTGAATGCTTAGCCTCTTAATGATGCAACCATGACTGTATTATGAATGCTCTTATATTGAATGTGACCATCATCCCCAAAAGACCTTTATTATATATACTTTCTTTGAGAACCACTATATTTTGTGATTGTCATTCTGTCCTCAAGCACACAAAGCTTATACTTTGGGATACAATGCAATATGCTACTCTTTAATGCATTTATGAGTACTAATTTGTATTATTGGAAAGCATACACTAAAGCATCATATTGCTTCCTCTTGTATAGATACCGTTGATCCTCATTTTTTCCCCTATGCTAATCTAAGCATTTATTATTCGATAGTATATGCTACTATTCCTTTGATTGATTCTCATGATCTGTGTCTTATAGTGTCTTGATGGCAACATACCCTATAACTAATAAAAACACTATAGTGCTAGCAATATTTCTCATATGGCTTTTGTAAACATTTGATGTGGTACTAATAACCTTGACTCTTGTCGTCATAGTAGTAGGAACTTTATCATGACTGCATTACTCATCTCCAGATATGATATTCAAGTCCGCAACTCACATATTGCTCTTATCATCATGTAACTTATGATAGCTTCAGATAGCTCTTTTCTATTTTTCTCATTCACATAATGGCTATCACATACTTGTTTTATGCTATGCTTTCATAGATTAGCACATCAACTCATCCTTTATGTTTTACTTAGCAAACAAATGTGACTTATGCTAGTGCAAAACTCACTGCCATAACTGATGTATGTTTGACTTAGTAAACCATAAAGAGATGAACTTTCCTTTCATACCTCATTAAGGCATAATAAAAAAACATGCTAGGCTCAACCCTTGTGGGAGCCACATTTTACTCCACATGCTATAATTTGATGAATCAAAACAATAACATTACTTTTCCTATACCTGCGCAGGAAGCAAACATGTTAGAAAAATATGTGCATATGACAGATGTTCTTGATAATCCCGTTGCTTTCCTATAGCATGATATGTAAACTGTTTGATGCAAATGAATGTCAAGTTATATGTTTATAGATGTATGTGCATGTATGGATTAGTGACCTTTCATTGCTCTAACAACCCTCTCTCTCTTAGATGCAGGCACTAGGAGCAGTAGTTGGATATAGGACAAGCGAAAGACTGAAGATGATGCAAGACAACTTGACTAGGACTCGTCATTCAGGCAATGACGGGTCACCCTTCCTTGTATGTGCATTTATTTTTCTATAAATGTATAATGTTTTCTTTCTTTTTCATTAAAAAAAAAATCATTCTCATGGCTTGTGTGAGACAATACACATTTACATTATCAATAAAGACTATGTTTTTGAAAAGATTTGTGTAATCTTCTCCTATGTTATATGCATCTACATAATGCAATATGGTAGAATATTCTTTTGATTTCTTTATGCACATGGAATGTAATATAGAAAAAATAAAATGTACATGTCTTTTCATTTGCAATCACTTTAGCTCTATCTGTTTGAGCTAGTAGCAAAAATAGGTAACAATTAGATAATCTCTTTGTTATCTAATTAGTCATTTATCACTTATGTCTAGATATAATTTGATCATTCAATTATTTGGTGAGATAATATCTAATTGTCTCTAATGAGCAATCTTTCTGTGTTGATCACTTTGCCAATATTATCTTCTACATGCAATCTTTATTCTTCTGTGTCTCAACTAGTTTCCACCAGTGATTAAATTATTATTTAATTTAATCTCCACCATTTATGCTTTATCACTTACACTAATTTAACCCTAATATTATTGCATGTCACATCTTTTAATCTTAATAGTCAATTTATCTTTTAATCTAAGCCTGTCATTCGAAAATCATATTTTCTATAAATTGGATTTACCTCTATCATTATTACTCCTCCCAAAATCTTATGAGTTTTGGAAGCAACTTTAGAATTTTCAATGTTTTGCTATTATCATTATCATGAGGCTATATTTGCATACTTAATCTGAGGGAAAGAATCATAGTACATCGAAATGGAGAAGAGTAATGGAGGTGATTCATGGAATTACATGGGTGTTTGGTAAAATCGTTCATTTATGCATGTTTTTATAGTTTTCCATTGTTATCGATTATTAGATTAGGTTTAGTTTGAGTTATGCTTGTATTTCTAATCCATGAATTTTCCTGTGCTACATTTGGTGAACCTGAAGTGAAGGAAAACATTTCTACAAATTCCATACAATTTTCTGTGTTTTGCAGGTTTTCTGTACGATTCGACATAATCACCAAGATAGAGTGACGCATACGCTAATATTTTTCACCACAATCGCCAACAAAATGATTCACATCCGCTATACCGCACCACAACTATCATCCTGTAAGTCGCATTTGATTTTCCTGCAATGCATCTGATCCATCCCATGCATGGCATTTGTCATTCCATGACACAACTGACTGGTTTTGGGTTTTTTAAATTTTTTTGCAAGTAATTAAGTTATCTGCATTTTTGGTTCAGTAGGTTAGGATTTACTGGTTACTGATAATCTGTTGATAGCATGTGGCAAGAAAAAATTAATGTTTATTTTGCAACTTCGTTTGGCCAAGATCTAAAAACTATAACTCTCGTTTGTTGAAGGCTAAAATTGAAACTACTAATGAAATCTAATGCAGGATGTTTGTCGAAGAATGGATTTTGAAATTGATTGTCTATCTAGCTTAGATCATATTTCATTTGGATCTTAAAATTAACAACTGTTTACTATGCTTGGTGCTTTTGTACACTCTGTTTAGATTAAATCCTAATTTAATAATAAAAGTATCCTCTCCCCTTGCGCACTTGTGCAATCTTGGGTGTAAGAGAAATTGTTATTAACTCTAGAGGGCCTGTCTTGGTGGGAAAAAGTACTCACCCCAAGATGACTCAAACTGGAAATGAGCTAAATACAAGGTACTCCTGATCGGTATATAAATGTGAATGCTAATGGAAAACTTAGCATTATAGGTGCAGATGTGTTATACAGACAAGTGATTCCCTCAGTACTCATGTGGTGCATTAAAACCTATAGAGCGTAACCTCTACAAGCTGGGAAATCTCCTTATCGGAGCTAATCTTGCCTCATGTATAGCCACTTGAACGAGTGTCCTTATTAACAACCATTTGTTATAGATTGCCAAAATCCTTCTATTTGCTGGTGCAAGAGGTCAAACCTCTGAAGCCATCCCATATTTTGGCAATTCTTAGTAGAGATAAAGAGTTTATCATGGGAGATTCATGAGAACTCGAAGCTTGGTTGACCCAGAGAATGAAGTGTCGTGGAGGGGAGCCAGTGTGACCAAGCTTCTAACCATCCACTTTGAATAAGCATAGTTGGAGAAATCCAAGTGGGAACTTAGCATATATTGTCTTGGCCAACCATAGGATTGTACTTGTGTGTTTGAAATCAAACATTTTCACATCAAAACCAAACCAAAACAAAGTGTTTTCTGACTGTCTTCTATATTTCCAAAATTTGATCAAAATCAGACTGAAACAAACCTCAAACTTTCCCAAAATTTTAGAAAAATTAGTTCCTATTTACAGTAAATTGCATCTGCCATTGCAAACCGTATCTCCTTTTATGAACCACATATGTTACTGAGAACCACACCTGTTACTATAAACCACATCTAATATCGTAAACCACAACTGACTGTCAAACGACACATCTATTAAATATGAATCACAATTGCTTGAAAATTAGAAAAAAAAATCCATTGTCACAGTTTAAGGTCAAACAGTCAAAACATGTCTCTAATTATCCTTTCACAGTGATCTCTGAACATAAACTAGAAATATTTTCTCACAATTTTCATCATTGCATCTTTTAGTATCATTTAGCCATAACAATAGACATACCAGTTGCAAACCTTAGTTACATTTTAGGAGTCCTAGTTATCTTTAGATCAATCAAAATTTTATGACATTTACCTTTGTCGATTAAAATAGGCCAACTTCCCATACACAGTATAAACCTTTGCTTCAACAAAATTTGTCATAGAACCAAGTCACTTGTCACACCTGTTATCTTTTGTCATTTTGGTGAGTCTTTTCCATCTTGTCAATCTAGTTTGGGAACTCACTTTGTCTCTTACAAAAGGTCCTTTGACAAACTAAATTGAAGCATTGGCTAAACTTTGGATGGTTAGTAACCTCTTCTCGAATCTCCCAAAGTTGATTACCTTTAAAAGCTTGCCTACACTTTAGCATACTTAGACAATTATTTGAGGACACCATCATTTTAGACATTAATAAGCATTTAGCATATTTTATTTTTCCAAAAAAGACCAAAAACATAGTTGCATTAGCATTCATTCCTTATATCCAAAAAATCCAAAAAACATAGATTAAAATCATATCATTCATAGACATTGTTTGACATCATTCACATTTTGAGCATATCTTACATGGTCGAAACAAGGTAAAAAAGGAAACAAATAGAAATGGATGATCCACAAGACTTTATCAATCCGTTTTCAAACCCCCCATCAGGGACATCAAGACCTAACAAAACCTTATTGGAAAAAAATGTCACTAGAGACCAACAAGGACACGTTATAGTTGAAGACTTAGACATTGCTGCCCGAGATCCAAAATTTACCTCTTTTGTAGATGAATACTTGGCACAAGATCCCCAACGATACTTAGAAAAATTGTGAGTAGAAGGTACTACATTACCTCTTGGATTTGACATTCATACATTGCAAGCTTCATCTACCCAATGGAAAAACATGATTACTTGTAGTGGCTATATCCCTCAAGTAATTGCAACCATACCATTTGGAGAACCTACCCAAAGTGCCACAATAGTACATACATCACCATTTGGTACATCTAGCATGACACAAGGCCTTAATTTTACCATAGGGGCATCATCGTCAAATCTCTTCGACACCAATACTGGAAGTTAGCATAAACATGACAAATTCTATACCAAACATCAACACCACTAGTGCCATTCCACAAATAGGGGTTTCACAAATGAGACACATACCTCTCATACAATTTGGGAACTGGCCTGCTCCTTCGCAAAACGTTCACATTCCCAATCAAACAACATCAAACAAAAACTTGTTCTCTCACATTCCAAATCAAAACCCACCCTTCATTCCCACACTGAACCAAAATTTGTCACATAACATTGAGTTTCCAAACACTTACATAGACCCCAACAATGCAACCAACACGTCATTGACACAAGTGGATGTTCTGTAAACACAAATGCAAGCCCTTCAACAACAAATTGACAATATGGTGATGTCTAGAATTTTTTTTTTTTAGCAAAAGATTTATGTCCATTTCCCTTTGACAAAGATTTATACATGACACCCTTCCCACATGGATATGTTATATCAAACTTTCCTAAGTATAATGGGAAGCGTAATCCTATTGAACATATAAGGGAATTTTCCACAATGTGCATAGACGTTGCATATGACCCCACATATCTCATGAGAATTTTTCTGCGAAGCCTTGTTGGAATACCACTTGAATGGTTTTCTCAACTTCCATATTGCATAAGGTCATGGGGTGAACTTGCGGAAAAATTTATTGAAAATTTTGCCTAAATCACAATAGAAACCTTATGTCACACCACACAAGATGAAGGAGAGAAATTTATCACCTTCTTCTAGAGATGAAGGAGTTTGGCTAGTCGATGCCCTGTTGAAATACTCGAAAAGAAAAAGGTCACCATATTCCTAGAAAACCTTAATTCAAAATTGAGAAGTGACCTAAGAGTACACCGTTGCACTTCTTTTGTGGAACTAATAGAAAAGGGTATCATAATTGAAAAGGATCTCATTGAAAAAGGTGAAATAAAGATGTCAAATAGAAATCCAAATGTTTTTAAGTACCCCTAATGATAGGAAAAAAAATTGGTCCTGAAACAAGAACGTAACCAATGATGGAATTGTTGATGCTAAAGCCTTACACATAGGACCAATCATTAAATTTAGAGGACACAACCCCTCTAACAACACACCCAACAATTCTGACCAAAATACCAATGTTGTCCAAAACATGCAACAACAACGATCACAAAGGAAGTTTCCAAAACATGAATTCACTCCCCTAGGGGAACCAATTGAATCAGTCTTCAAAGAATTGATAAAACACAACCTCATACAACTTCCCGAGCCAAAACAATATGATCCTGGACAATTTAAACCCTCTTGGTGGCATGACAATGATTTTTGGGATTTCCACCGAACTAAGGGACATAGTCTACCACAATGTCAACAGTTGAAGAACATTATATAGGATCTTGTGGAAAACAAAACTATTGAAGTTAATGGACAAAAAAAAACATCCTCAAACAATGATCACAAGGTCTTTAATGATCCATTACATGACCATGGAAAAGGAAAAGCCTCCAGTTCGGGAAATAAGTCCAATAATATTTAAGCCATCTATGCTAATGTCAAATATGACTATAACCACGACACCATCATAAATCACATTCGAGCCGCTGATGGTCATATCAACACTATTACCATGAAGAAAACTCCTGAATGTACTGTCAACACTCGCTAAACCAAGATAACCATTGAAGGCCCTCCATCACAGCAACAAGCAAAGTCCTCCAAGCCTCAGTATAATTTACTTGACTAGTTGGGGAAGACCCCAACACAAATTTCTATCTTGGAATTGTTGCATATATCACCCAATCATCGAGCCATTTTAGACAAAGCTTTGCAAAGCACGACCGTCCCCACCAACCTTGATGTTAATCATTTCCAAGAGATGGTAGACTACCCAACCAACTCTCATCATGCCACCTTATCTAAACAAGATTACTCAACCAACAAGATAGACCACAATGACCCTTTGCACCTTGAAGTCATTGTTCATAAGATAAAAGTTAGATGAGTCTTACTAGACAGAGGAGCAGGGTTGAATATTTGCACCTTCAAATTGGTTAAGGAATTAGGATTTTTAGAGGCATGTGTGGACACTACTAAGAGCATTGTCATTAAGGCATATGATGATGAAGAATGATCATCTAAAGGAGTTGTAATGTTTCCCATCAGAATTGGTCCTGTGGTTATAAATACCAATTTCCAAGTATTGGATCTCGTCCTCCCATATAATATCTTACTGGGCAGACCATGGATACATGCTATGAAGCCCGTCCCTTCCACTTACCATCAATGTCTTAAATTCCCATACAATGGCACTAAGATAATGATAGATGGTGATCCTGATCCTTTCCAGTATTGCACTAACCTACGCAGAATACCTCAACAACAGGTGCCTATTAATCAGGAGGCTTCATCATCCAACTCATCCCAGTATATCAATCCATCAACTCTTTCCAAACTTCTACTTCCCAACCACCACCTTCCACTCCTAAGGTTGAGATCCAAGGGTTGTGGAGAGTATCATATGAAAGCATCTTATTGTATCAGCCAATTGGTTCCTCCCAAATCATATGATCTACCAATGGAAGATAGGAGAAATCCATCATCACCGTATAAGTACCTCCAACAATGACTTTCACAAAATGGGGGGAACTAAGTAAAGAAGCTATAAATAAAGAAGATGTGACCTCTTGGTTATACAAAGAAGATGATGAAGAACCTCCTCCACTCGCTTAAATACCCACAAATCAATATGGAAAATGTTTCATGATAATGCAAAGCAAAGGATATGATGGACATAGTGGGTTGGGACTACATTAGAATGGGAGAACTAAACCCATCATTGTCTCTAAGTGACCAAAAGGCTTAGGGATGGGATTTCAACCACTTAAGATTGGCGTTTCTAGTATCACATCTCCTTTACAAGAGGAAGTCAATGCTTCTGAAGTTATCAAGACATCCAATGAGCCATTCAACCAACCTTATTATTCCATTGACTCAAACAAATATGAATTTGGTTCTGAAAAATCATCTAATGACTATGAAATTTTTGAAACCTTTAGAGAACCAGGTGAACCTACATTTGATGAAATATTTGAGTAACACTTCAAAATTGGTCCATCATAGGACACATCAAAACCTGACGTACCCCCTCCTAGGAGTAGGGAAGACACCATAAAATCCTTTTGAAACTATGTTAATAACGTAGCCTTCACCTTGACTCCTTCAAATTTTGATACTTCCAATGATGACATGCCCCTGGTATATCCCCAACTTATCGATTGGGATCAATAAGACCTCCCCATCTTAGATACCTTTGAGAATGATGAAGCAATAAATGAGTTCATGGGAATGTGAAAAGGAATACCTAGTGGTGACCTTAAGGCTGAATTTACCATAGACTTGAATAAAATGTCTTATTTTGGGGAGTCCATTCACCCCTCTAGTCACAAAAGTTGAAACATTAAGAAAAAAAAAGAAAAAAAAAGGATGCATCCAAGGGCGAAAACCTCTTTGAGGCACCCAAGGATGGAGGGTTGAACATTCTCCCCGTTGCTCAAGAAAAGTCACCAATGTTGGTTGAGGAATCTGTGGAGATCAACATAGGCACTGAAGATAATCCTTGGGTAATCTATTTTTTAGCATCTTTGACAGAAACAAAGCAACCTGAATTTCATAACTTCTTCATAGAAAGACAAGTCAAATTTGCATGGTCATATGTTGACATGCCTGGACTGGATCCTGACCTAGTATTACATCATTTTCCATTACAACCAGGTGCTAAATCCGTGATGTAGAAATTAAGAAAAATGCAATCGCAAATTGCTTTATTAGTCAAAGGTAAACTAAAGAAACCGTTTGTTGTCGGCTTTATTAGATCAATTGACTATGCAGAATGGATTTCAAATCTTGTACTAGTAACAAAACCAATAGGGGGCATCCGTATCTGTACAAAATTTTGAGATATAAACAAAGCATGCCCTAAAGATGACTTTCCTTTGCCAAATATTGACATGATTGTAGACCTAACAACATGATATGAAATGTTATCCCTCATGGATGGTTTCTTGGGATACAATCAAATCAAAATTGCACTTGAAGACCAACATAAGACAACCTTCACTTGTCCATGGGGAACTTATTGCTAGAACGTCATGCCTTTTGGACTTAAAAATTCCGGAGCAACATATCAATGCGCCATGACAACCATTTTCCATGATCTCATACACACTCTCATGGAAGACTATGTGGATGATCTGATAGCTAAATCATTGACAAGGGATAATAAATTACAGGTCCTAGATAGTATTTTTCAAAGACTAGAAGAATACAAAGTGAGGCTAAATAAAAAAAAATGTGTATTTGGTGAACAATCAGGAAAACTTCTAGGATACACTATTTCTAGACGAGGCATTGAAGTGGACCCAACAAAAGTGAAAGCTATAATGGACATGCCTCCACCGGCCAATATAAGTCAACTACAAACACTACAAGGGAGATTGCAGTCTATCAGATGATTTATAGTGTAGTTAGCAGACAAGATACATCCATTCCAAAATCTACTCAGAAAAGGGGTACCGTTTGTATGGATAGGTAAATGCCAAGAAGCTTTTCAATAGATCAAGGATTACCTACTCACACCACCAGTGTTAATGCCACCTACAGATGGACGACCTTTGATACTCTACATTTCAACAACCACATCAGCACTAGGAGCCTTACTTGCATAGAATGATAATGAGGGTCATGAAAGGGTAGTGTATTATATCGAAAACACTTTGGTAGGTTATGAGCTAAATTATAGTACCATAGAACATGCTTGTCTTGTAGTAGTTTTCGCTACTCAAAAACTTAGGCACTACATGTTAAACCACCAAACAATGTTGGTCAAAAAGATAGATCCTTTGAAGTATCTCCTTAGTAAACCAGCATTAACAGGACTATTGGCTAAATGGGTAATGGTACTTAGTGAACACAATATCCAGTATTTAGAAAGAAAAGCTATAAAGGACAAGTTATTGCTGAATAGCTGATAGACACATCGATTAAGGTAGATCATCCTCTAGTTTTAGATTTTCTTGATGAATTCATCTTCACCCTTGACACAGGAATGGCATGGAAGTTATACTTTGATGGGTCCCACACAAATCATGGTTTAGGGGCTGGCATATTATTTATCACACCATAGGGTAACACTATTCCTAAGTCATTTAGAATTGTTTTTCCATGAACCAATAATATAATAGAATATGAGGCTCTTGTAACATGATTACGGATGGCAATCAAATGGAAGATTAAGCATCTACAAGTTTATGGAGATTCTCAGGTGGTAGTTTGACAAGTTTACGATGACTATGAAACCAAAGATGAAAAGCTCGCCCCATACAAGTGGATGGAAGATAGTTTCAAATAATATTTTGACATCATCTTTCATCAAATACCCCACATTTAGAATAGGGAGTAGGCACCATGGAAACCATTGGTTCACTCTTGGACATACCTAACAACATGCCTAAATTTGAGTTTTTGGTAGAACTTTTGGTCCCTGCCTTTGATGTCCCAGATTTAGAAATGGTGTGCAAACTTGTTGGTCCCAATTCCATGTGGTACAAAGACATATATGACTACCTCCATGCCCAAATCCTATCCCTTGACCTCTCGAACAACCAACATAGGACATTTATCCGTAAGTCCTCTAAGTATACCATCATTGGAGATACCCTTTATAGACTTTACCTAAACAATACCCTGTTGAGATGTCTCGATACTAAAGAAGCAAAAGCGACCTTGTGTGGGGTACATGAGGGTATATGTGGATCCAACTCTAGCGGTCCCACCTTAGCCAAGAAGATTATGAGACTGAGCTATTATTGGTCTACGATGGAAAATAACTCATATGTCTTTGCCAAGAAATGTCGACAGTGTCAAACTCACAGAGACTTGATACACACACCAGCACAGGAGCTCCATCCAATAGCGTCACCATGGCCCTTTTCCCAATGGGGACTCGATCTCATAGGTAAGATACATCCTACATTCTTCAACAGTCATAAATTCATCATTAATGCAATTGAATACTTTACCAAGTGGATTGAAGCCATTCCTATGACCTACATTACTAACATACAAATTTCTAAGTTCATCCTTAACTATATCATTTTTTGGTATGGTGTTCCTCAATCCATAATCATGGATAATGGACGCCCTTTTAAAAACCAAGAAGTTCATCACCTCTACCAAGAATTCCATATCCAACACCACTTTTCCACTCCATATTACCCACAGGGTAACGACCAAGCTGAGGTGTCTAACAAAACAATCCTAAGAATCCTTAAAAAGACTATCAATGATGCGTGATTGACATTTATAACTTAACCCTACCCTATGGGCTTATTGCACAAGCATCCACACTCCCACCGGTACCACTCCATATTCCTTGGTATTCGGTTCTGAGGCCATCTTGCCTATTGAGGTTGAGATTCCTTCCCTAAGGGTATCTCTGAAAGGGTATATTGACAATGAAGAGTACCGTGTGTCAAGACTACACGAGCTAGAGTTCCTGGATGAACAAAGATAAAAGGCACTAGATCACCTTCAAGCATATCAAAATCATCTTCATCATAGCTACAACAAGAAAGTATTGAATCGACACTTTGGCATTGGTGACGTGGTTTTAATGGAAAATCTAAAGAATCAAGCAAAAAGAGAAAAACTAGGAAAGTTTGAACTAAACTGGCTAGAACTCTATAATGTCACATAAGCCTTTGGATCAAGAGCATACCGACTCTCTACCCCTAAAGGAGAACCACTATAATCACCAATCAACAACCTTCATTTGAAGAGGTTCTACACATAGCTTCTAAGAGCCTTTTCTTAATCATCAAAAACACAAAAAAATGAAAAAACCAAAAAAATCGTTACGTAGGTGAAAACCTGGCAAACAGGCGTCTTGGTAACATAATTTTTTTTGAAAAAATCAAGAAAATAGTAAAGAGAAATAAATTTTCCAATAGTGAAAACCACTTCGCTGGTGCTTTGGATGAGCACCATGGTGAAAAAATGGCAAACATGCGCCATGTGTAGTCGACTCTGCTCTTTTGTCTACCATCATTCCAATCTAACTTCCCTATCATTACACCCATAATAAATGGTTGTCCTTTACATGACTTGGAATGATTGACATCGAGCACACTTTGCATCCCCATTCCATCCTATTCATAATAAATTGGTCTTATACCCAACTGTGGGAAGACACTTGACTTATGTCATTTGGTTCTTACAACGATTGTTCAGAGGATGTAAAACCATTGTAAAAATCCAAAAAATTCACAAAATGTCCTAAAAAAATCCAAAAATATCATAAAACTTCAAAAAAGACAAAAACATCCAAATAACTTTTAAAAAACCCAAAAACAGAGTCAGAGTCAGTCGTGTCAGTCAGTCTTTATCATTGTTGAACTACATTGCCTCTGCAACTGGACATAGGCAAGGCCATCTGTCGATGTGCCCCTAAGGCATTAGGTCAGTATTTTTATGTTTGTCAAAATAAAATCATGACTCAATCCTTAGTCAATAAGATAAAGTCATTGGGCATGTCGAACTATGAGGTCTCTGTGTGTATAACATAGGCAAGGCCATCAATTGATGAGCCCCCGAGGCCACACTAGGTCAGTCCATTAGGGTTCGCCACATTCATTGTCACACACATAGTTAGATATCTTCAATTAAATGAAATATTTTTTTAGTTAGTCTTGTCAATTAAAGTCAGGTCGAACTACGAGGTCTCTGCATATATAACATAGGCAAGACCATCAATTGATGAGCCCTCAAGGCCGCACTAGGTTAGTCCTTTAGGGTTCGTCATGTCAGTCAAAATAAGTCGTACATTGTCATCAAACATAAACAATTTTCAAAACATCAAGATAAGCCACACATCAACATGACAAACAAGTCAACAAGGTCATCAAGTCAAACCAAACAAATTGCTGAAACACTCAAATAACCAAACGAATTAATCTATGTCTTATACAGGATGTGTCCTTGAAAATAAAAATTATCATTTCCTTATACAGGTGGTCACATGATTGAAGCCAGAATTGACGTCTTATACGATATGTATCTTTCTAAAATCAGGCTTTATCATTACCTTATATAGATGGTCACATAATCGAAACCAGACTGGATGTCTTATATGATGTGTCATTTCCAAAATTAGGCTTTATCAAACAATCATCTTATCAATCTCCTAGGAAATTAAACAACAAACAAATAAAATTTTGGCGAATATTCTTACTGGCTGTTCACATTATGGCTTGTCGTGTCTTATATTTTCGTATTGGCTTTGTTGTTAAGTCCGGTTACTAGCTTCCTCAAGGATGTCCCATGAAGGATTTAGAGAAGCAATGATGTCTTTGGACTCTTTTTCTTTGACTGCTGTTTGTCTATTGTATTTTGGCTTTATCTTCGAGTCAAGTTACCAGTTTCCTTGAGGATGTCCCGTGAAGGATTTAGAGGAGCGATGATGTCTCATGACTCATCTTTTATTTGATTTTTGTCTGCAGTTTGTCTTAACAAAAAGACTGGGGCATTTTTTCCCTTAGTATGAGTTAGGACATTCCTTGTCTACGACTGTCTATTTTTAGCAGGTGGATGACCTTTCCCACCTTGGTCTATCTCATATCATGGTGTTTGCTATCCATTTGTGTCATTTAATGCTCAATGATGATTAATGCAAGGCCTATTATGTTTTGGAGAAATATTGAAGATTTCTAATACTAACATCCAAATTTTCCTTGCTAACATTTCTTCTTTCCTGCATTATGATGGAGTCTTGTGACACAAAAAATAATAAAGTATCCTGCATATGCATTCATGTTACAAACATCATTTAAAAATTTCCATACATATGTACATATTAAATCATACATATATGCTGCATTTGAAAAACATAAAAATATACACATCTATCGCATCTAGGAATCCATGGCATAACATGCATTCACCATCATAAACCACATAACATATTATCACAACAAATACATTCACATGGAATTGTACATATTAAATCACATTGCATCTCATAATGATAAACATAGCATCCATACATGACATCCATAATACCATAAAAGTAAATGCATACATCATTATATAGAATTAACATATCATCATAGGCTACATGAATATCATAAAGTAAACATTGTCATCTATAACACATGCATAAATAGAAGACTACATATCATATAAAGAATTGTACATCATATAATTGCCACCAAAAATTATATATAAATATATAAATATATATATATATATATCGCTAAAAAAGTGTCACAGTACAATATTTGTCATAATGTATCTCAAAATAAGAGTCCATAGGCTCAATGGACATAAAACATCAATGTCAAAATATCTGAGTCAAAATAAGCCTATCCTATACTCCCATGCTACTTCTCTCACCTCAGCTAGATCTGTTGTGAGACCGAGATTGACTGTTGCTCAGTGCCACTGATGCACTGGGTTCCCTATGCTCAGGTGGGATTGCTGACTCATACATATCCCTATAATACTACTCTCACCTCCCCACTCTAAGGTGTACCTATGCTATGTCAGCGATTGTGCCTATACATTCGGCCACAAAGTCAATGATCCTCTAATCTACCTCCTAAGCTCGGATCACTACACTGTTCCTCTCTAACTATAGGGTGTCTCTCTCCACCTATATCCCATCTCTCTCTGCCCATAGAGACTATACCTCAGCCTCCAATGCCTACACTCTGGCATGTAGTCTAGACAACTCCTCATCTCTGTCCCCCGAACTACCCTTGATGGGCACATCCTCAAAACCATTGTCTTTGTCTATAATCCTCTCACGGAGGATCCGCTCCTCCTCACCCATCTCCTCATCCTATGGCCGCTCCTCATGACCTCCCATATCCACATCCATGGTAGTTGTAGCTGCTAACACTTCAAGCTCCTCTCTCTCAGCCTCCTTAGCCTCAACCTCCACATCGGGTATATCCTCCTCCTGTCAACCCTCCTCTCTCTCCTCTCTCTCCTCCTCCCTCTCCTCCTCTCCCTCCTCTCGGATAGGAATTAGTGGTCTCCTCCTCCTCCTCAACTACTGTTAGAATCCCCTCCTCCTCTCCCATTGCCACCATCATCACCTGCTCCACTGTCACCTCCATTGTCACCTTGACCTCCACCACGCCCTTGGCCTTCATCTCCTCTCCCCATGCCTCCACCTCTCCTACCTTAAGGACACTATCCTCGTATTCCAACTAGTGCAGGTTGATCTAGATCTGTCAAAGGAATAGGCCTATGTACCCTCTACTATGCATCATAATTAGGAGTGGTCCCTGCATCCATTGGTCCCCCTCTCCACCCCCACTACTGTTCCTATAACCTGTCAATGGCCTGCACTGTTGTGTTAGCTAAGATCATAGGACTCCATGGCATAAACTCCTTGGATGACTGAGCATACACTGCTACTCCTCGAGGTGCATCCTGCTAGTCCCCAAATTGTCACAGGACCCGACCTGGCAAATACATCTCAATAATATGAACTAATTGTTGGACACTGTTTCTAATTAGGTATCTCTCCCGATGGCACCAAGGTAGATGCTCACCCTCATTTGGCCACTGATGATAGTCCATATAAGGCCTCCAGATGAAACTCACCAATGTACCTAGCCCATGTCTATAGTAACCAATATTGCCCACATGAGTCTGTGTCACTGCTCTTGCGTACATATATATGTATGGTGTCGTGGTCTCCATATGCTGATCAATTGGTGGATGGAACACTGCAATGTGCTCCCAAGCCTAGACCATCAATAGAGTCACAACGTAGCTCATCGACTGTCCTTGTTTGTAGACTATGTCATGCAACTAAAAATAAACCATCACCAATAAACATGGCCCCCATGCATATAATGTATCCCTGGAAAACATACCAACAAGCATGTCCCCCCATCCAAATAGAAATCCATGTTCTCGATGATTTGGGATCACTATCCCAACTATCGCAATGCATAGAACACACTCAAATTGCCCATACCGAGCAATCAGTGTCTCCCATCTGATCTTGTATCTATCGATATCCAACTGTGCTATATCATCAACTGCATAATAGGTAGCTAACGACTGATATCCTTGGGTAGGCTCATAGCTGACTCTCTCTCCTTAGATTAGTAGACGCAGGATCCTATAGACATCCTCCAACGTGATGATCACCTCTCCTGTAGGCAGGTGAAAAGAACATGTCTCTGAATGCCAACACTCAGCTAGTGTAGTCAAAAACCCTTTATTTTCCATAATGATGGGCATGAACACCACATGATACAAACCAAGATGCCACAACCTACGCCTCTCGTCGCTAGTTAGCTGATCTCGCAAATGATAAGTCTTAGGCGGTCGTGACTCTCGAGTATAAATCAGATCTAGAGGAACCTATGACCAACATGATAATCACTGTGTGAGTTTGTTTTATACAAGTCATTAAAACAAGTCAAGCTTAACCTAAGACAACTTGGTCAATAGCCAATTGTGTCGCATAAATTAACTTGCGTTGCATTTCAACAATTGCGTCACACTATTTGCAAATGCATCATTTCTAAGTAGTTACATCTTATCCCTTTTTGATTGCACACAATCACAGTCAAATGCATTGAACACAAATGTAGATGTGGTTCCAACCCATGAATGCATTGAATTTTAATAGTTGCATAACAAAAACTTAGAAACCTAATCTAGCCCTAGCATCTCTATAACAATTGTGTCATTTCACAGTCAGATGCGTCGAACGCGATAACATTTGCAACTATCACGAAGTGATGCAACTGACTGTTGAAATTTATAATCCTACCTAAAAATGCATGAAAACAAAAATTAACAAAGTGGGTTGAAAGAGACTTATTGGATCTCTTGCGCCCTCCAATCGTTTGAAGGTACAAACTCTGTAGGCACAGTGATCGCAATGGGGAACTTGCTCCATCTTCACTTAGATCTCTAGATTTTTCAAAGTCTAAACTTGTGCAAAATGAACTTATAAATGCCAATTTCCTATTTATACCCCCCCAAAAATAGGGTTTTGAATTTTTTTTGAAAATTTTGTAAAATTCTCTCGAGGGGGCATAACCCTATCTTGCTGTCACTGGGGCATATTTTGACTAATTTTCTTTGACACAACGTGATAAACAACATTGTATCAAAGAGGGGAAAAATGTAGACACTAAAAATTGTCCTAGGCCTACGACCCTTAACTTCTTCATATTTCATTCATCATCATTTCTCATAATTAAATAATGTTAATTATTTAATTATTTTCTAAAGTCATATATCCTCTATTAATTAAATAACTTTAATTATTTAATTAAATCATTCTTACCTTTATTCTGTCTTGATTAATTAAATAAATATTATTTATTTAATTACGTCACTAATTTAATCTATCTTCTTTCTAAAATTAAATAAACTATTGTTTAATTAATTTCTAACTTTCAACTATAATTAAATAATCACTTTAATTATTTAATTATTCCTTAACCTTTTCTCTCTAATATTAAATAAATCTTTATTTATTCAATTTAATCCCAAAATCTTGAATGTCGAATTGAAATCATTTAAATCGAAAGGATTTATCCTTATCATATTCCTCTATGATTAGATAATCTCTTTGTTATCTAATTAGACATTTATCACTTATGTCTAGATCTAATTTGATCATTCAGTTATCTGGTGAGATAATAGCTGATTGTCTCTAACGATCAGTGTTTCTGTGTTGATCACTTCGTCAATTATCTTCTACATGCAATCTTTAAGATTCTATGTCTCAACTAGTTTCCACCAGTGATTAAATTATTATTTCATTTAATCTCCACCATTTATGCTTTATCACTTACACCAATTTAACCCTAATCTTATTGCATGCCACATATTTTAATCTTAATCGTCGATTTATCTTTTAATCTGAGTCTGTTATTCAAAAATCATATTTTCTATGAATTGGCTTTACCTCTATCATTATTACTCCTCCCGAAATCTTATGAGTTTTGGAAGCAACTTTAGAATCTTCAATGTTTTGCTATTATCATTATCATGAGGCTATATTTGCATACTTAATTTGAGGGCAAGCATCATACTACAACAAAATGGAGAAGAGTAATGGAGGTGATTCATGGAATTACATGGGTGTTTGGTAAAATCGTTCATTTATGCATGTTTTTATAGTTTTCCATTGTTCTTGATCATTAGCTTAGGTTTAGTTTGAGTTATGCTTGTATTGCTAATTCGTGAATTTTCCCTATGCTACATCTTCATCCTATTCTTATTGTCTTTTTAATGATATTTTTAGATGTATATATGATGAATAGTTTTAATGATAGTAGAATTTTGTGATTGATCATGTTGACTCCTACACAATTTCTCCTCCAAATATTTAACCTAGATAGTTCATCTATAAATATCCCTCCCATAATGCTTTAAAACAACTCTTTTACCTCAATTTTTAAAATACCAGTTATAGGAGTTTTCAAAATCCAAGAGGTATAAATTGAATAAATTTTGTAGCTCAATAATAATTTTTTATTTGATTCAAAATGAAAATATTAAATATTTTGTAGAGGTGATAATGGTTGCGAGTATATTCTTACATAATTTAAGAAATTTCTCTATTTTATTGATGTAATACATATTTTTTCAATTTATATGTGGTATTTAGGATTACATTTTTTTGAATGTGTACATGTAAAATAAGGATCTAGAGAAAATTAAGGGTGGGGTGTCTAGCTTGATTGGCTAAAGCATCTTGTTGCAGGCAATAAGTCACGGGGTCTAGTCTCCCCCCAAACCAGTGGTACCAAAGGGCATGTCGCGCCAATGCCACCGATCACATGAAAAAAGTTTACTAGGCACACTATAGTTTATAGGGGGATGGATACTCGATCGATTCCTATAGTATAGAAAGAAAAAAAGGATCTAGAGAAAATTATTAGAAGGTTTGAAATTTTCATAATAAAGTTGTTGAGAAGTTTTTCATACACCTTGTATTTTAATCTCCAACATGTAATTGTAATGCCATTTATCATAAGAGGTTACAAAAGAAGTCAAATGAGAGTTATGGAGTTTCTTTGCTATTATAGGCTATAAAAAGGTAGTAACCAACTCCACAAATTCAAAATTAACAATTTACACATATTTCACATAATCAAGCAAATAAAGGTGACACATGTCCATTATTCAAGAATAGAGACAAGGAATTTTGTATTTATACAAGAAACTCATAGTACATATGCCAATATTGTGGAAAAATATAAAGGAATGCATTCCTTACAATAGACCACATGGTCGAGAACAAGATTATATAATATAACACAATAAGGACCTTCTTGATAGGATTCTTTTGATATTTATCTCCTTCGACCACAACAAGGGTGAGAAAATTGCTGGAGCATGTTTCCACTCTACCACAAAGTGATTCACTTCCTTCAAATTCTTCTTGAAAGAAGAATACCCGACCCAACACGAGGAAAACTAGCAATGCAAATCTGATTAGAGTAATTGAATTGTGAAGCATGACAAGACAGTAAGAAAACACTTATGTACACAGAGTCAAACATAGTATCACCGTATGCAAACACTCTTTTATTTCATTGTACAGTCTTAACATTTCTCGTTAATTCAATTCTTTCAAGAAAAATCTACATTTAATTTAACTTCAATGATATCTCTTAATTATATGCAAATTTTAATTCAAACAAAATATTTTCAATACTTCTATTATCATTTGATATGATATACTATATAATGAGATAATTACACTACAAGAAAAATATTTATAAGAAATTATCACAAATCCCAAACAATTCATCAATTTGAGAAGTTCAATAACTTCAAACCATGACCACTTTCTGAAAATTCTATTCAAACAAGCCAAAATTCAAACAAATATAAGGTTGTTTAGTGCAATAATAAAATGGTGACATTAAAAGTTTATACAAAATTAACATAAGAATTCTTAGGGAATAGACAATAAGAAATAAAAAGACATTGAATATTGAAATCATGGCCTCAAATACTAAGAAAATAAATGTACATGAAATTAGCACCACTAGAGGAACTATTTTGTTCATTAATGCAAAAACAATGAAGTTTGAGACAATACACTAAGGCTACTACTGGAATACCTTAAGGCTAATCTTTCTGTTCAAACTTCATAAACCTACACAATGGACCCTAAATGACCAGTAACTTGATAGTAGGGTGCCCTCGCATACTAATGGGAGGTCATGGTTTTTCAATAGAAAATAATGCCCAAGCAGCCTTACCTTCCTAGGTCTTAGATTTAACATAAAATGCAAGCAATTTTTTTCTTAAGTTGTAAATGAAATAAGCAATCCTTTCTAGGAGGGTGTTGATATTACATAAGAAACATTTGAACACAATATTAATTAGCTATAGCAGTGCATGTAATAGATCTCATACCCTAACCCACAATTATTCGTGAGCCAAGCTCAAATCTAGAATACAAATAAATTCCTCAACACGAGGACATACACCTATGAACAAAGGTAAATACTAGAGACCCATGGATTATACAGGTAATTGCAAGAGAAATAAAGCCCACTTCCAAGAGTGAAATTGTAGCAGGTTCAAGGCATGCAAACAAGTTAAAGCAACAGAGTATCCTCTATCAAGGAGGCAAGGGAAAGACACTACAATTTTTAGAAGGTTAGGCAAAGCATTCACATTCTATCCAAATATCAAGTTGATGTTACATTCTCATTAATTTAGGTTTCTTTCTACATTTATGATGATGACCTCGATGGATTCAACCATTTAGAAAACCAAAATTAAAAAACTTAAAATGCATGATTAAACCTACAAAGACAACTGATGCAAAAAAATTGGAAAGATACATGATTAAAATATTTTGACATAATTACTTGAAGTCTATAGCAAGATGAGAAAATATATAAGTTTTCCCTTTGATGAGGTACACTGCAGAGTTGGAAAAAATAACTACTCATTATAAGGTTTGGTCCATTGAAGTGTGCCTTAGTCAAATTGCAACTCACTAAAGATCCATATTTCGTTGACACAAGCTTCCCATTTTTCACAACTATAAGCATTTTGTGTGAATGAAAATACCTAACCTTAAGGGGAAAACAATTATCATATATTATTCTAGAATCAAAATCTTATGAATACAACTCATGGTCTACAAATTAGATTAAATAATATATTTATCTAGATCAATGATATTCTCCTAGAATACCACTAATCCAAAATAGGGAGGAGAAAAAAAAAGTTGGCTAAGAGAAAAACTATATACATAGGTGGTCAAGTAGAGTGGCATGCATGCATATTGCAGAGGCATAGATAAGAAACTAAACCATTTAGAAAAAATTCTCTAAGAATTGTGGTTTCATGGAATGGTATGACAACAAGATTTGTATGGCAGGATTGGTTTAAGGTTTAAGAAAATCCTATGCAAGAAGAATTGTTGGAAATTAGGGGTGCATCAATACAAACTCATTGCTATTGCTGGATGATAGACATAAAAAACAACACAAAAAAAAATGCACAGAGATAACATAATGTATGACACAAAAATTATAGATTTATATTCCTCATTTGCTTTCTAAAATTACAAAATCATAGAGTACCTCAGCTCTGTTTGTCACTACAACATATAACATATTCTATTTTGATTACTGTCCAATATCTAGTGCTTATTCTCACATCCAATCTGGAATTGATTGTTATTCTATAGCTTCTTGTTGTTCATCCACTACATATGTGAACATTCCTTTATGTGCACTGTTGTTGTCTCCTTGTTCTTAGCTGCACATTCTCCTTCTACTGCTACAAGTTCTTCCAATCCTAAAAAAACTAACTCTCTAAAAAATTACGGTAACCTTCCTTTTGTCTTGTGTTGTTTTTGCAAGCTCAAAAATGAGCTCTCAAAATTCAAATTTTAAACTTACCTACCATATTAATTTCTGGCATGTCAAACATGCTACAAATTTATGTGGGGCAGTTTGAGGAGAACTCCAAAACTACCAAGGGGGAAAAAAATCCTCTAACTGAGGATTAAATATTTCCAACACCCACACTTAATCCAAATTCAAATATCATTTTTCAATTCTCTTTCAAAGCTGATCTCTGAAGCTATCTACAATGCCAAGCCTTTCTCCTAGGCATTCAAGACTATCTTTTGGAAATGTCTTGGTGAATATGTTAGCTAGCTATTGCTTAGATATGCAATATTGTAACTCAATCTCACCTTATTCTACCAACTCCTTTATGAAGTGATAACGGATCTCAATGTTCTTGTTGTGTCCATGGAAGTTTGGATTCTTTTTCAAGGCTATTAAGGAAACATTGTCACAATGAATGCCTATCCTGTCTTCTTGCTATTCCTTCAAATCTGTAAGGATTTTTCTCAACCAAATAGCCTAACATGTTGCTATGTTTGTTGCAATATACTCATTTTTTTCTATGGAGAGGGAGACAATGTGCCACTTCTTTGATGCCCATGATATTCACCTGAACCCATGTGGAATACATATCCTGATGTGCTCTTCCTATCATCTACATTTCCTGCCCAATCACTATCTGTGAAAACAACCAACTTAAACTCATTAGATGTAGTACAAAAAATGCCATAACATGTTGTTCCATTCGCATATCTCAAAATCCTCTTTCCTACTTGCCAATGTGAGTCCTTAGGTTTCTTCACGAACCTAGGAATCAGACTTACTACATACATTAAATTAGGCCTAGTAGATGTCAAATACATCAAACTTCCAATGATGCTTTTGTAGAGGGTTGGGTTCACTTCATTGCTGATATCCTCTTTGCTTAGTTTTATACCTATTGGTGTTGGTGTAGGTTTGTTGTTTTCCATTTTGAACCTCCTCAAAATCTATTTGGCATAGTTAGTTTGTGAAATTAATATGTCATGCTCTATTTCTTGAACTTCAATACCAAGAAAATATTTCAACAAACCTAAATCTATCATCTCAAACTCATTCTTCATTACCTCTTTGAAATCAATAATGAATCTATCACTGTTTCTAGTAAAAATTAGATCATCTACATACAAAATAACAATTTAAATATCACCTTGTGCTACTTTGATGTAAAGTGTGGGCTCACTGCTGCTTTTGTTGAAGCCATTGCTCACCAAATGTGAGTCTATTCTATTGTACCATGCCCGAGGTGCTTGTTTCAACCCATAGAGAGATTTTGGGAGCCTATATACTTTATCCTCTTGTTTTAGGACTTCATAGCCAGGTGGATGCTCCACATACACCTCCTCTTTCAACACTCCATTCAAGAAGGCTAACTTCATGTCCATTTGAAACACCTTCCAATTTTGTTGGGCTGCAATTGCTATGACTGCCTAAACTGTTTCTAGCCTTGAAACTAGTGCATATGTCTCATCATATTCTTTTCCAAGATGTTGTTTGTACTATATCTCTGTTATGCTTTCACCACTCGCTCATCATGTATTTATACCATCTTCAACTTTGAAACATATCCAAAGTTGGTCATCCATCATTAAATTAAAATTAGGTCGATGCCAAAACATCCTAGGTTGGAATTAGAATGGGGGTGACCTAAAAACATGTTTCATGAGGACCCAAATAGTCCCAACACACTTCATCAATTTTGAAGGTAGTTTTCAACACAAGGTCAACCAAACCAGTATAAAACAAATAGAACAATTAAGCACAATACTTCTAGATACCAAAATTATCTTCAACATGATCATAACAACTTAACTCTAGAACTGCAAGTCTAAGACTTAACCAAAGATAAATATGAACCAACAACATTTCTCTCGAACCTCAGCCAGAAGCACAAAAACCCACAGTTCACAACTGGTGAACATAACTCACACTGTGCAATGAATCATAAGCCAAAATTGGGATATGATAGCTTCCAACAACCATGACCAACATATCTGAACCACACACACATAGAATAAAATCTCGGAGGAACCATTGAACACCTGCGATCTTCCTTCAATACAATTTTCTTAATATCCTCGACATATACAACCAATAACCTGCATTCATGACATCAATGACAACAACAACTAGTTGATAACCAATTGACCAGTTGACATCAATGAAAACACCTTCATTCTTGCAACAACAACACTATGCTACGTAAATCAAGAGACAATATCACATCAATCAAAGTGCCCTCAAGCATGTAGAGGAGGATGCAAACTTGGTAAGGTCTACGCTGTCACAACAACGAAGAAGAAATCCCTCAAGACAAAAAGTTACAACTCCAATGGTGGAAAAAAGTGCAGCAAGATGTGAAGAAGATGTGTTGAATTTTTCAAGAAATGCTCAAGAGATCAAGCTGGTGTGTAGAATTGTTAAAGAGATTGTAGAAGATGGAATGAATATAAGATGAATTTGAAGATTTAAATGGGAGGGAAAGAGTTGTTTTCTGGTCGGCTAGAAGGCGCAGAGGCGTTATGCTTCATCGCCAATGGAGAATGTAATGTCTCTATGAGTTACAAGAGCAGGAATCTTTCAGGGATGGCAACAAGTCGCGCAGATGTCTGCGCGCCATGTGCACATCCTCGATAGAAATTCCCTCACCGAAGATAGGAACCAAGTGGATGCATTACAAATAGGTGATGAGGAATTTCTTAGTTGAATTTTATTTTCTAAGGTGGGGGGATGTAAAAGGGGAATTTGCAAGAGGGGTGCAAATTCACTCCTATACAACTAGTACAACCCTGCACAACCTTGTGTATGGTGTCGAGGCTATCATGCCTTTAGAGTTGGAAATTCCATCTTTGAGAGTTTCCCTTAAGTGTTGATTGATGATGAAACTTACTATGATGATCATTTGTGTTAGCTTGAGTTGCTCGATGAGTGCCAATTGTAGGCCTTCAAACACCTCCAAGCTTACCAACGATTTATTTCTAAACAATATAAGCAAGGTGTTATTTCTTGAGATTTCAAGGTAGATGATCTCATTCTCTACGAGAATCAGAGGAATGTAAATGAGTCACTTGATGAAAAGGGGAATTTTATCCCTAATTGGTTAAAACCTTACATAATCATCTCCACATATGGTTCTACTATGTAAGGATTGTCGTCTATGGATGGAACACCTCTTAAAGAACCAGTTAATCCAATGCATCTACGTTGATACTATGCATAGTGTCTATGTGGCATACGCATAGTGCTCGTCACTAAAGGATTGCAGTTTGTTATGCTATGGAACTCCTTCATTAACACATTATCTTTGTATTTTGTGTTTACATGATTTGTGAACATGTGTATGTAATTAATTTCTTTAATTAGGATTTATATATACATGTGTTTTATTATGTTATGTATCTGTGCATTGTACTTAATTAAGTTTTTTGGTTAGGCAATTAGATCATCATTGTATTTAATTAACATGCATCCAATGTGTGTTTATTAGATCATGATAGCATGCAATTTAAACATACATCCATGAACATGAATCTATCACATAACCATACATGAAAGTAAACATACATGTAAAAGAACACCATGATGTTGCACAATAGTCTCATATATATCAAAATGTCATGTACATGTATCAGACCATTGTATCAAAATATGGTGACTATATATATATGTGTTTGTACATCAAAATAATTCTATACAAAACAATATGATCCATATATAGAATTTGGCATGTGAAAAATGGGCCTATAGACCCTTGATGTATGGATCCCTAAGCCCTCTAGCGGTGGCAGTGGTAGAGGTAGAGGTTGAAATGATGCCATGGACCACAAATAATGTGATCGTGACACTGACATACTCAGCTACAATCCTTAGACCTCTCCTCACAACTTGATCACCTCCTCCAAAAGTTGGGACTCCTACTCATAGGCCTACCACAACTCCTCCTAAAGCTGCTACACCTGGGAATTAGCTACTGACCTCACCATTGCTACTTTCCCGTTGAGGTCATCGAGTTGGCTCTACAAGTGTCACATGCCCTCTCGAAACTCTCTCCCCACATCACAACCTAGTCTCACTTGACTAGCATAGTGTGAAGCTCCATTGAACACCGATCTTGTTGCCTGGTCACAGTGGCAAGGTTAGTGGCCCTCTATATTGTCTCCATGCGTGCCTCCTCATAGGAAATCCTCAGAAATGCAACAAGCTCTAAAAGATGGGCATGACGCCCCATTGAAGCTAGCTTGTACGTGTCCAAGACACTCCCCTAAATAGACACGATTGAAGCAACCCAAAAAATGTATCACCCAATGAAGGCGATCCACTCCTTTGTGTTGACTACAACCATGGAGAAGTAGATGCTATCAGTACCGAATCATATAAAAACATGTGTATACATATGAGATAAATTGAAATGAAAAAATATTGGAAGGAAATAACATAAACCACTCTCGTACTTGGGTCCCCAGCCTGCTAGTGTGGGTTAGGTGGAGGTGCAATGCTAGGTCCTTCTCCTTCTACTACTATCGCCGTGAGAGGGATGACAATCACCGAAGGTGGCACTGATGAGACTAGAACTATTAGTGGAGGTGATGATACTCTCCCCATTGTCTTAGCCTCTCTATCGCTCTACCCACTATTGCCTCACCGTCCCCACCACCATCGCTGCCACAATCCTCCCCTCCCAACCCCTATGCATTGACATTGCCCATTGGGGCATGTGCTGAGAAAATCAGGGTTGGGTTGAAGCCGTCACCCATCATGCTCTAAAACCATGAGTGAAGTCGACATCATCGATTGATAAGATGGGAGGCTGGTTATCATTATCTAACTCATTGTCACTAATAATGATGCTTGTAATGGTCAGATCTTCCCGAGTGGTGCTCCTCATCAATTAGATGTATGTGGGAGGAATTAGAGGGATTGTTGGCACTTGCCTAAATAGTTGGGTGACCTAATGATGTAGTGATACAAAACTATAATATGATCTAATCACCTCGCCAAGAGTCAATCACACTATATATGGCGTAGTTGCTGCCTATGAGTGGGCCAAATCATCCTCCTATAGGGACACCATCTAACATCGTGCACATGTAAACAATAAAACTATAGCTACCAAAAACTAAGCTCTCCATATCTTCAATCATGCATCAATGGGTACGCCTGAGCCATCAGTGTACCAAGTGCTATGCCCCAGGGAAAACCAATTAGTTGGGTGCATTTGATATGTGTGAACACCCACACCTATAGGAGTGTGCAAATTGTAAGACTAAAAGCTCATAACAGATGTAATGCCCAAGGTCTTGGTATAGGTGAGCAAGCATGCTTCAACCTTGGGCATAGAAAACTTGGTGCTCCTCCATCTCTTGGATGCAATGGATGAGGCCACCATGTAGGTGAGAGCCTCACCCATCCATCGCAACTCGGAGGGTGATTGTGACGGCCATCACTCTTTGGATGATTGGAATGGCCACTTGCCCCTGCTCCAACCACTGCATGTAGATGTGGCCGGTGGTATCTCTTGGCTCTACCCACCTGGCATAGTACTAATTTATCTCTAGGGCCTCTCATGCCATCCCCACTTCATCATATGCCACCCACTATCCATGGATGGGTAGTTTGGTGATCTGATTCATGTCCTCCAATGTGATAGTCATCTCTCTGGGCGATGAAAGATGGAAGGAGGAGGTGTTTACATTCCAGCGGTCCATGAGCATGGGAAGATGATATCACATCTTAGGAATCATGTAGGACCACCATAGGCCCACATGTCGCAGTATATCCTCATCCTCTAGGTGTATCTGTTCCCTCTGATTTGGAAACATAGTCAGAACATGGTTGCCCCCACGCTTCTCAATCTACGACCACTCCTATAATGTAAATAACATTCATGTCAAATCCATCCACATCATAAGCAAGAAATTTTCTATCTCTATATAAAAAAATTCTAAGTAAGCCTTTGGGATGGAGGTGTACCACATAGACGTCTACGCAACATGCCAGCATTCGAGGTCGAATGCTACTAATGACAACATGTAGGGAAGACACCAGCATGACTAGAGAATGTTGATGCACTGTTTGGATGAAAACATGCCAATTAGATGCCTCCACACCGTCTAGATACTTTTGTTACTCCAGGAAAATAAAAAGCTAAAAAATGCACTAAAAACACGAAGTGGGGTTGGATTCCTCATACCTTGTCAACCTCGCCTCCTTGGCCACAACTATGTGGAGCTACTTGATCCTCAGGGCTACGTAGTCTAGTCTATGAGGCATTTTGTGGGATTTTCTCTCACAAAATTCAACAAACTCCTCACTGTGAATAGTGAAAATGACCCTTCTAGGGGCCCACTCGGGTATATATAGGTCATTTTTGGCCCATTTTTTTTATGGATGTGATTCTTTCATCCTTCCTATTTTCACCCTGCCTAGTGTTACTAATTTTTAGCTACCAGCTAAATTAGTAAAGTTTTATCAGGCAGTTATTAAATTAGGGTGAGAAATTTTTGACACTTGAGAAAATCAGATAAGAAAACCAAACATTCAAAGATTTATCAAGTTCTGAAGCTAAACTTTTTCTGCAGTTAATGTTTCAAGTATATTGTTGCTATTATTCATGATAACAAAAAATATACCGAGCAAATAGTTCATTTGGTTATTTCATATTATGTAGTGATTCAAAAATGAAAATACACAAGTAATTATATGATATGAAATAACTGATATATTCGAAAGCAATGTTTTTGAAGTCCCACACAAGCCGTGGGAGTAACTGAATCTGAATAGATATAAAATAGCAAGAAGGTACAAGAAAATAAATGCAAAAAATAAGATATGGGACCCGTCATTGCTTGGTGAATGATGAATCTCATTGTTGAAGATTGTGCCAACATTGTTGAGTTGTCCAGTTGATGCTCCAAGAGATAAATCCGCAAGGGTGGAAAAGAGATGTTAGAGATCGGGGTTCCATACAAATCTCATGCATTTCTAATCAAGTAGATGCTTGCTATCTTATAACTGATCAATAAAAGCAAGATGAACAGCTATATTCAAGATATCCAAAGCAAATCATCATAAGAACATTGAATTTCACTATTTTTATCTAGCATGTTTGCTCACTATGCAGGTAAAGGTACATTTTTCATTCCTAGTTTATCATGTTCAACATTTTACACATTTTAGCATGTGGTGTAAAATGTGGCTCCCACAAGGGTTGAGCCCAACATGCTACCCCTTATCATTCAAAAGGGGTTTGAGAAGAAAACACATTCATAATTGCTCAAAAGGAAATATACATCTGAAGGAGTAAATCATAAAGTTCTATAAGGGCTCAAGCAATCGATCATTTAGGACAGTCAAATCCAAGAATGCAATGAGTTAAAAATCATAAATGATCAATTTATCATATGAATAATCACAAAGAGTGCATTGTCATGAGTGTGATCTAGTGAACCGACATACATAACAAGGTGCCTTTCAAGAATGGAGCAGCAATAAGAAGAAATGAATAACCACTCAATTTCAAGAATAAGCCTACACATATGGAGGTCAATATATATTTGCATGCAAAAATATGAGAGAAAGAAAGTATTTTTGCTTAAGGACAACACCATTTCTAAAATAGTTAAAAGCTCAATGTTCAATTTCCATACATCTTTCACAGGGTAAAGTAAGCTATCATCAAGAAAACCAAACACATGAACATTGATATCATAATATTGAAGGACAACAATCATGACTTAGAGAATAATATAGAGGGGAAATATTATGATCATGAAGGAGTTCATAACCTGAAAACTTATTGTATAAAAGCATGGAAGCATAAGATATTAAGGTTTACAATCTTGCTAGAAGTGATAGCAATGTGTCTTTATATCATGACTCTTACTTTGAAGAACTTTTATCTAGA
The DNA here is from genome assembly GCA_007258455.2 of Sequoia sempervirens. NCBI lineage: Eukaryota > Viridiplantae > Streptophyta > Pinopsida > Cupressales > Cupressaceae > Sequoia > Sequoia sempervirens. The sequence goes on from VDFB02353493.1 coordinate 428,777,438, forward strand.
AATTACATGCAATGAGGCTCAAGATCTCAAAGAACAAACCTTCACATTGGTAGGAGAATCTAGACATTATGCAAAGCAAACTCAAAGTGCAACGAAGGTGAAGGAACAAATGATAAAGTCTTGTATAACGGTTAAAGGATTGCACGCAACAAGACTATGATAATATCTTGGAATCCTTGATTAAGCTAAGAATAAAGGAGAATACTCATATTTTGTTTCTTATAGCATATGAGAATAGCACGGAATCCTCAAAACCCAGATTTTTGCAATAGTAAGGCCACAACCTGTACACTATGATATGGGTTTTGAACTTAGATTTTTGCAAGAATCAAAGCCCACAACTTGTGCAAGTGAAAGGTTGAAACCCTCAAAATAATGAAAGAATCAATGAATTGAGGCCTTATGTTAGGTTCCCTATTGATTTCTCATAAGATGAATGCCCTCAAAGTGTGCAGGCTTGTTCATAGAAAATACATTCTCCCACAGTGCAAAAGCTTTCGAAGGCTCTCAATGGTGGCCAAGGAGATGAGGAAATATCACAGAGAGAATGAACATAGAAAAATGCATCAGAAAACCAATCATAGCTGCAGCTTGGAGGGCCAATATACCACAAAAATGGATGCCTACATTCAAGAGTGAGACAAAGCATCTTACCTCTGCATTTTTCCTTGTGAAATGATTTAGGAGTTTCCTCCAAATCATTAGAAGCAGGAGAATACAGAGGTTTGAGCTCAAACCCCAACAACATGGCGGGGCTTCTAGATTTGCAAAGTGAATAATGATCAAGTTTTAGGGTTTGATCCATGGATTTTACTCAAAAGCCCTAATTCAAATGTTGGGCAATTTTGACTTATATGTTTTTAATAAAATCATTTCATTTTATTGCCCATGGTCTTGACTTATTAAGTCAATTGACCTAGTGAACAAAGGAAGCCTGTGTGTTTTGAAGGTGAACTTGTAAATCAAGTTCAAGACCATCATTTAGAGTGTGATATTATTGCATGCACTCAATTGGAGAAGTAGTCGCTTGTTTTATTTGCATGATTTTGAAAAAACTCAACAATGTATTTAAATATTAAATGTAGAATTAAACCTTAATATTTAATATGTAATGTATTAAGAGGAGGACTATTACATATCAAATATTAAAATAATCAAATTGATTATCTTTAATAATTAACCAAATAGTTCTCTTTTTCCCAAGATCATGCAAGAAATACAAGTGAAGTCAACTAATCATGCAAAGATTAAATGGAGTAAATGGTGGAGATTTTTGTGACATAGCTGCAGTTTCACATTAGTTTTGGAGTTGTTTCGATCATGTACAACATGGGGAGGATTTTGCAGCATTTGGTGTTCAGTTTACTTCAGTTGTGGGCCCTTTTTTCGAGGATTTTCTTCTTTGCTTGTGAGAGGATATTTTTGAGATATTTTTCACTCTCAGTTGGCTTTCAATTCCACCTCTTAACACATTGAGTTATCATCTTTTGTATATATTGAGAAAAAACTTAGTCTTTTTCTTAGTTCTTGTTTTCTGCCTTTGCATTCTGCAAAGAGACTATCTTGCAACTCAGTTTTTATTTACAGTTTAATATATTTAGCAACTTTTATAGGTTATGAAGTATTGTCGCTTGCAAATTTTCCTTCAATTTCTTATTACAATTAGGTGTTTACCAAGTTCTCAAATTCAAGTGTTTTATTTCTGTTAGTGATTTGGATGCAAGTTTAATGTGTTTTAAATCAAAACCTTTAAATTTATGTCTCATTAATGGATGCATGTGCACAAATAGCAGTTTAGCCACAGGTCATTAATTGTGCCATAAATTAACCTTCCCCTTGAAGTTGTGAAAATATCATTTTCCTTCATAAAGGATAGGTTCTCGGGCCTCTTTGTGAAACATTTACATGTTTAAGCTATCCAGTTTGAGTTGTGAAAACATATTTTGAGAGATAGTTGTGATATCAATTGCTCATTTTATCACTTAGGTGCATCGTGCCATAGTTCAAATTTTTAATTTATGCATTCATTTTAGAGCTTTTCTTCTCTTTTCCCTACTAGAAATCATTCATTCATTAGAAAACCATAAGGTAACCAGCCTATAATCTGGAGATTCACTTTCATTATGAGCATCCCATAGGCTCGAAAGTGTTTCCATGTTACACGGGATTGTTGAGCTTTACAACTTTGCATTCGGGTGCAATCCCTCATGATAACACCTAGTAGGGGGAAAAATAGAGGAGTGGGCATATAATCACCTCTTCATCATATTTATCTTTTGAACCACCAAATTTTTCTTAAGAATTCCTCTCACCATTGTAGCTTCTTCCAATTTTTGAACTGACTTAAATTTGAGTTTTACAAAATGAAACTTCACGTCTGGAATTGTAGTTTCTCTTTGGTCTCAAACACTATGGGCGTCGTCACTATCTGCCTACTCGACCTCTGTGGCCTCTACAATATCCTTTTTGCATGTAAATTAATAAAATTTTCAAAATTTTCTTCTTGCACTAATGTTTTCTTTTCTACTTTAGTGTGGTTGATTCTTCTCCAAAAAATTAGCTCGCTAAAGTAGAGGCAAAATGTACTATCATAAAATTGCACCTCATGGAAATTTCACACTTGCACATTTGGCTCGCTTCATTTATGGAGCCTAGCCACATTTATGACAAGAACCAGGTTATGACTTCGAAATCATGATTTCAACTCCATAAGGGAGAATGATGAAACGTTAGTAGTCTACCTCCTCATTTCTTGCAAAGTTGTGTGTTGGATGCCTATGTGCAATGCAGAGATGTCCATGCACCACAGTAGTGTCCCCAAAATTTTCAAGTTTAAATGGGGGAATCTCGCAAACTTTTCCCATGACATGTGTCATCGTGATAGAATTGTGGGTGCAGTAACGGATCTTCTCACCCATGAAATCTCACAAAAATCTCTCTTTCACCTTCATTCTCATTCATTCTTATCATTTTTCTCTCTGAATTTCTCTCTCTTCTCTTCATCTCTTCTCTATGGTGAAGCTCCACTAGATCCACAACTCATCAACAACCAAGGATCTTGCAAGCATTCAATGTATTGCTTCTCAATCCAAGAGGGAGCCACAAACTATTGGTAATGCTCTCTTGTTGCACTATCTTGTCTTCTCTATTTGTTAAAACACTTGTCTTGTCTATTTATCTTGTGATACGAGTTTTCCTCTATAGTCGGGTTTTTCTTTATCACTGTCTCGTCTAATTTATTATATTTCTTATCTATTTTTTCTATCTATCTAGTTGTTCATCGAGGTGGAAACACCAAAACATGGGTTTGACTGAGGCAAGCCTTGAAACAACCCCAATTTTTTTCCTTGTCTTCCTCATGTGCCAGTTGTTCGTGTAGAGCTTTGTGGGAGGCTTCGTAGCACATGACCTTCCATTAGTTAGTATCTTACCTTTTTCAGTTTGATCGGTTTAGTCTAGATTCATAAATTACTCTTCTTATTGTCATTTCCTTTCATTTTTAGCTTTTTGTCAACTTAGTAAAATAGTCAAACTTTGGATTCTGGGTAGATAGCAAACTTTGTGAGCTTTTGTTAACAAGTCTAACTCTATCCGTACAAGACACTAGTGCATCCCTGATATGGAAAAATGCCATGTTGTTGTTTAAGTCCCACACTAGCATCCTTTTGCTGAGAGCTAGCTGGCTTGTTCCAGATACCTATGTAATATGCTCTTTAGTCCCTTAAATCCTTCATCCAAAAGCATATTAGCGACTCTTCTTCAAATACATTTTTGGAATCTCTATTATCTTGTACCTCCATCACTTGAGATTTGTACATTGAGGTGACCGAGGGCTATTCACTCCCTTTAGACCCTATTTTTCATGGGATTTGGGAGTAGCGAATCCTCTCCTTCACAGGTATCTACATTTTACCTTTGAACGAAGGACTTCATTTGAAGGTGTTCAAATATTTTTTCCTTCCAAAACTCATTTTTATGCCTTGTCCCACAAGTGGGACACACTTTTGTGGTATCACCTACATCATTATTTAAGGATATGAGAGAGGGGGACCTAGAGGTGATGAAGGCATACTTGTTAGAGGGGAAAGTGGGATTTTATAGTCTTAGGGTAGGTTTAAGAGATTTGGGATTGCTAAGAGAAGGGGATTTAAGGTTCAAAGAGTGAGCAAGGGATTGTGGAAGGGGGAAGGAAGAGGGCCTTTAGTACAAGGTGCAGGGTTAGGTTTAGACCCTTGAGAGGAGGGGCATGAGATGAGGTTTTTTAAATTAGATAGTCATGAATGAGATGTCCTTCCTTGTAATAATAGAAATAGACATTGGATTTTTTTTAAATAGTTAATTGGATAAACAAACTTGAAGCTAGGGACAAAGAGCTTGATGAATTGAGAGAGCACAATTAGGTTAGGTCAATCTCAACACAAGCCCCAATTGAAAACCCTAAGGGTTGTAATTTTTTTGTTATTATTTTTGTACCAAGATCGCTCTCCCTAGCAAACAATGTCATAAAGGAAGGGACATAATGCCTAGTTTAAACAAGGAAATTCAATCCACAATAGATATTTGGACTTGAATGAACCTTTTGGATGAAAACCAAAGTTCTAAGGTTGAAAATAACTTATTTATCAATGTAATTAGATTTCCACAATCCAGAAGCAATTAGATTTAAATAACTTATTTACCCACATATCACACAAGTGCCATATTGAAACATATCTTGGGCATGCTTAGAAGAGTGGAACATATATGATATGTACCCTTTCACAAACCCTTGAATGGATTCAACTGTTCTTCTTTTACTTTATTAGTTTATTTTTTTCCCATTTATAAAGTCATGTCTAGTTTGCACTCCTATTAAGAAGAAACTAACTATGAATCTAGATTTGAATTAAAAAATGGCATCCACTATATTGTTGAAAGGAGTGGGAACTTGTGAATCACTTTCTTTATTAGTGTGTTCATTATAAGTCTATGGCGAGCTTCTGGAGGGAAAATCATGATCTATTCAATGTTTTAAGTAATTGAGGAGATAATGTATTGAAGTGAGCTTTAATGGAAAACTAGGGTTCTCATTCTTTGAACTTGAGAATAAAGAGATTAAGACATCATAAGAATGTGCAGGAGCTTATAAAAATCAATAAATAAATAATAGACTGAAATATAACTAAAAGATGTAAAAGTGATAAATAAGTATCTCATTTTTATCAACAAAAATTTAAGCGTAAAGCTAACCCCATATCTTTCTAGATCTATACTTGAGTATTGTCTTCCAAAATCCTTGACCATTGTAATCAATTAAGCTAACAAAATTTAAGTATGGCGACTCGTGAGCAATATTAAAAAACAAATGAAATCTAGTTTGATATTGAAATAGACGGTAAAACTTTTTGACTTAGTTACAATAGCCCTGTCTTTCGTGATGATTAAACTTTGTGACTTGTTGCAGGAGCTTCTATTTTTTCATCTCCTCTGAAAATGGAAAAGATGGCGAAACTTTCAGACTTGTTGGATGGGCTTTTCTGTCTAAGCTACGTCCATGTCCATTTATGCACTTATTCTAACTAATGAAGTAGACACCATTACAAATAGGCTTTAAAATGTGAAGGTAAAGATTGTATGGAGGAGTTATGCTTTCATTTTTTATGAATCATGTTAAATAACAAAACTGCAAAATAGTTAAATCTATTTATAATTTTTTTGAGGATTCTGCCTTAAGTCCAATTGCAAGACTGCCAATAATGAATTCTATTTGTAAATTTGTGGAGAAACGTATGCTTAGGAAGATCAATTTGGAAAACCAGTATAGAAATCATAAGATTTCTTTATGACAAATACAACTAAGAAATTATTCAATTAGTTTATTAGAAATACTAGCAATTATCAAAACCAATTGCTTTATTTAGATCACAATTCACATCACACGATGGGCGGTCTTGTCACAAACTTAGATTTTGTCTGCAAAAAATCATGTGACAAATTCTTTTAGGTGAAGTGTCACAGCCAGCGTATATATATTGTCATTACAATTATCAGAAATAATCAGCAGATGTACCAAATATCTTTTCATCCACAAAGTTAAAGGATTCTTTGTCCTTTTCACTTACAGGAATCTGAAACAACCAACAAAATGCCGATAGTTCATCTTAATAACATCATCGTGAAGGAAAATGTGAGTATTGAATGTGACTGATGGCCACTTAATGACCCAGTTGGGTTTTGACAACTATGCGTTGTGACAGTTGCAGGAACAGTAAACTTCTGTTAAACCACGAGAAATGGGACTGCTTGTTATGCATTCTTGAGTTATATCTTTGCATGAGTGACATCCATACCAACCAGAAGACCATTGTCAATCATGTCCCCCCAACATATAATTTTTTTAAATGCAAATTAGCAAAAGCAGTAGGATGAGCTTGATTGAGCTGTGATTATGATATTGCTATCAGGATTAAACCGTGTAGTTTCGAGTCAAACTCATTGAGCTGTGATTGTCATGGGCCATGACTGTTATCAAGCTTCTCGTTAAGACAAGCGTTCCGCTATCACTTTTCAAGTTGGCCCACTACACAAAAAAGGAAACATCAGTGTTAATGAATGGCAGAAATTCTTTCTTGAATTAAAAAAACAAACATTTTCAAATAATGGAAGAACAAATTTTTGTATTTGTTTTTATGTTTTAGATTTTAGGTTTGTGTAGGTGTGATTTGTATTTGTTTTTATGATGATGATGATGATGATGAAAGATCATATAGGTCACTATGATTACATGAATTATGTGGAATAAATTGTGGTTAAATAGGTCATTATGATTACATGCATTAAGTGGAATAAATCGTAGTTGAATAGGTCACTGTGTTACATGCATTTTGCGAAATAAAACATGGCTGAATAGGTCATTGTGTTTACATGCATTCTGTGAAATGTTTAGTGACCGAATAGCTCACTATTTTGCATTCATTCTATGATAAGTGACATGGTCAAATAGATCATTCTTTTTGCATGCATGGACACCATAATGATATGTGACCAAATAGATCCAAGAGTTTAAGAATTATATTTGATTATTTTTGGTATTATTGTATCATAAAACTTTAATATTTTTTATGATAGAAGTAATTAGTGGAGTGATCGAATGAGATTTATTATTTGTAATTCTTTTAAATGAGATCATAATAGGTCATCAAATCCCAAAGCATTGATTGGGGTTATATTTTAAGCACCCCATCCAGTGAGGATATTGGAATATATATTGATGCATGTATGAATGTATTTGTACATAAATTTTTGAAAAGAGATAGAATTTGAAGAAAATAAAGGTAAAATTCTTGTTTTTTTGAGTAAGACCCCACCCAAGTGAGTGAATAGACATTTGATGTTCATATTATTCAAATTTAGAAAAGAAATTTAAATTGTCGATAATCAATTTGAGAAAGAGGCGTGTGAAAATACAAAACACGTTATCATTTTTAAACACGTATATTTAATAGTAAAATATTTGGCCAAAGTAATGAAAAATAACTACTTATATTGTTGATTCATAATGTCTATTTTGTTGCTATTAGTCAGATAGATCATACTTAGATAAGTGGTATCTAGAGTTGTATGACAAATAATTGTAATTTAGAACACAACACAAGTTTTCAAATTACATGGTGACCATGGTGTTTACTCAATCTATTACTCTCATGAAGGGTAGGGCCACTTCTAGTTGGAAGGTGTGTAGGGGACCGCCTGTTTGTGGTTGAAGGAAAAACACTTGGGTGATACTCTCCCTCTTATAGTTGAGATTTCAAAGACTTGATTTATTAGAGACATTACATTTGATTTCACGTGAAATTTTATTATTTATAGTATATTATATTGCACATCTATACTATGACGTTTGTAATATGATATTTTGAACTCCAATGAAAAAATGTAATACTTGGTAAAAAACATTATATTTCTTTGATATAATTAAATGACATGTTATGATTTAAAGATTTTTTTTTCAATATTCTTATCTTATCAAAGAAATATTATTATCTTATCTTGTTCAATGTAATTACCTTATAAAGAAATATAAGTGAAATAATTTATAGTATATTATAAATGAGGATTCTATCTCTACCTTCTTTTGCAAATGAAAATCAATCAACCTTGTGATAGTTTGTTTTTTTTCAAAAAATATAGAGTGTTTTTTTGATAAAAATGAACAAGAGAAATATTTTGATATTGAATTATATAATATTTTTCTTTGACTTAAGAGTTCTCAAATATTTGTTATCAAGCCATGCTGGAAGTGACTCTCCATGAGTTTAAATAAATCTATCATTGATTTCTCTATAAGATTATAACCTTTTATAATTCTATTTTTATATCCAGTCAATTCTAAACTCCTAGAGATGCATTTGGATAATATTTTTATCTTGTTAGGAAAATTCTATGATTATCCAATTTTTTAGCATTAAGAATACATAATAGATATGGCTTTAATTAGTTCATCCTGAGGGATTTCTCTCTTATCTTTAAGGAAAGTGATCTTGTGCAATACTATTTAAAGTGATACTTAAAGATATAGTGATATCACCAAAATATTTCACTGTAATTTATGTACTTCTTTGGAAGTGTGCCTCACCCTACAAAATTATGTATTGACACATAACTCTCCATTTTCATTAAACTATGAAAAAATAATACTATTGAGTGTATTTTTAATTAAGAACCCAACTATTGTATTTTGGACTTATGAATGACTAATCTCATAGATATAAATTATTGAGGGTTATGTATATCATTTTACATGGCTTTGTATATTCTAAAATATATAGTTCATTTTTGGTGTTTTTTCACAAGAATTTTGATTTCTTCCAACATGAAAAACTAGTAGATTAATTTAGAATTATCTCTATATAGTGTAATCTTAATAAAAGGCTAGGAGATTTATCTATTGAGAGGTAATTTGTATACATTATTCCAATCAATATTTGATATTCTACAAAAAATCATATTTGCACTAGTTCATGCAAGTAGATCTATTTGTAATCAACGTCCTTAAATGCCTTATTTCTTATAGTTATTCCCTTTTTAAATTATTGAAATTCAAAAACAAAATGGGACTTAAAAAAGTATGACTAGAGCTTGTAGACTAGATCTTCAACTTTTGATACAATAAAAAAATCACTCGTAATTTTGAATTTTAAGCTCATTTGGTGGACTATATAGTGAATTTAAATCATGTATGACTCGAACAAGAATATTTTAGATTTATACAAATAGATTTTCCCTTGACCTTACATCATTGAAGCTCTATCTACCTCTATGCACACCAAATTTTTGGTAATTATTTAGTCATCTATATATCCACTTTCATTTAAATATTTAAAAACATTTCAAATAGATTATGTGTTGCTACATTCTCCTTCATTAATGAAAAAAGAGTATATGGGGTTGGCAAGCACGATATTCTATTGTTGTAACTTCATCTAAAGATAATGTAATAAAATCCTACTTTTTTAGTTTTTCTTGAACTCATCTTACTTTTCCACCTTACCAATCCAACAACTTTCTTATTCCCACCCATTATTTATCAAAAAATGTGTGTTAAAAAAGTTGGAGATTCCTATAAAAGATATATTAGGTTCTAGGTAGGCTATCATGTGATGCTCTCCATTCAAAATATAAAAATCAACACTTGACCAAATAGTTTTTATATTTATGATGTTCCCATCATAGTTCAAAATTTAGCTTGAATTGTGAAGTTTCACATGTAGTAAGCTTAACCTATTTTTCAATATTCTCCTCATATTCCTAGGCATCATTAACATGAAAACATTCTTCATTAGTTTTCCATTCTCTCATTAATTTTTCCTCTTTGTCTATGATTTTATTTTCATAAATTTACTAACATATTTTTTATGACGTCAAATTTATCCGCAACTTTGTGTCTCTATCATATTTTTGATTATAAATCTGGCACTTAAATAATAGGAGGCTCATCTTTATTTTCATTCTACACCAGCTTAATAAATAGGTACTTTGACACTTAATCTTGATGGATCCCACTCATACCCCATTTTTATTTAGCTTTTATTTTCCTCTTTCATATGGAATGTTCATTTTTTTAACCACTTTGTAAGATAAATTTATTAATATTTTTATTCCCATTACCTTAAGACTCTTTGATAAAATTAAATTGATTGGTATAAATCATTAATCAACTAATAAAATTTTGCCACTATTTAAAATAAAACCCATATTTAAAAAACTTGAGCTGAAAGGATTAAACATTGAAATTATAATAAGTTTTGGGTCAACCCCTAATCCCATATCAATCCGAGATTGATTCTATATAGAATTTAAATAAATGTACTCTATTTATTCTAAATTTTAAGGTGGCATATATATGTTTAGGTTGATCAATGAATAGTATAAATAGTATATGACTAGAAATAGATTTTTAGTTAATTCAAAAAATCCAGACACAAAAAGGTATTGAACAGCCCATGTTATGATATTGCTATCAGAATTCAACCGTGTAGTTTCGAGTCAAACTCATTGACCCATGTTTCATGAGTAGTGGTTCAACAAGAACCCATCTCTCATGATATCGAATGGTACACCATACAAACATGTCTTGAACCAAAGGCGTTTACAATGTACAAGATAGATAAGTTTTACCGGTTTGAGTGTGGCGTTGTACTCTCCACGCTTAACAACACGGACACTGATAAGGCTCTACTGCTACTCACAAGCCGCTCACCAACTCATATAACTGTTTTTTCATTCCAGAAAGTTTGAAACAGCTTTCCAGCGAGCCTGGCGTGCATGCAATTTTCATGCAAAATTCTGTGACGTTCAAGGAATTCAAACTAAGAGAAGACTGGAAAGTGTAGATTGTTCCATAGTGTAGTTATTAAACAGAGTTTTGCAGACCCAGCGCCTGTCTCATGACATGCACGCCTGCAAGATTGGTATGAATGCTTGTGCACAGAATAAATCGACTTTATTGCATTCATACAAATGGCTGTCATTATATGTATTCTCTGTCATCTTTGTGGGTGCATTGGAAAAGGGCCTTGTAAACTCCTCTGTATTCCGCTTTTGTTGATACAACTGTTTCATCTGCAACTGTTGCCTGGATATGGTCGTTAAATTCTTATCAAAGTTGTTTTTGAAGCCTTGCAATTAACGGTCAACTGTGCTACCAGCATTTCACACGTAATTTGCATGCCTGGCAATTGATCGTGATAAATAATTTGCATGACATCTTATTATAAAGAAATGGTGGATTTCATGTACTGTTGAGTTTTGCTGATTAAAAAGTAGATGTTTGAATAGGGGCCAGTTTAAGGAGTGATCAACTTTTTGGTGGGCGGTCACCCTAAGTATGATACTTTAAAATATCACTTTACCAATGCTTTCAAGCAAAGAAAGGGATAAACTCTTTATAGATTGTTTAAGGTTTTGAAACATTGATTATTCGATTATTTTGTTTGTGACAGAAATTTTTATATTATGCAAAGTTGAAGAAAAAAGTGGTTTAATTCTATTTAGATTGTAGTATTTTTTTTATTACATAAATAAGGTGTAATTGGCATTATAATATATATATTTTTTTATCTATTTGATTGCAGTTTAAGTTTATAATTTATTAAATTATGTATTTGGATTTTCAATTATTGTTGGTTGAGTTTAATTTGGATTGTGTTTAGTATTTTGCTTTGAGTTGTTTGTGTATTGATATCATGGATTTTGAGGCTATGGAGGTTGAGATATTGTTTTTTGATTTAGTAGGGAATATTAAGTCCACATTTTATGCACTTAAGTTTTGAGTTGAAAACGTAGAAGGATAGCTTATACACTACTTTTCGTTATGTTGAAAACCTATAAGGGTGGCTTAATGGAAAATTTGAAAGGGTACTATCAAGTTGTCTATCTATATAGAGTTGTTGATTTAGCATGCTTCCCTTTTAAGGGTGTTATATGTAGAAATTCTCCACTCTCATCTTTAACAAGGGGGAGAATCATAGGTCAGATTACAAGTTTTGTTGATTGTTAAGGTTTATATTTTTTAGTAACTAAGTACTTATTTTGTTGATGGATTTATTTAAGTTATTGTTGAGGGGTTTTGGATATGTGGATTCTAAGTTTTGGAGTGTGAGTATTGTCTAATTTATTGATTTAAGAATTATTATGAATTCAACTCATAATATTGATGCTTGTTTGGGTCACCAAAGATTTTTACAACTATTAATTCTTGATTGAATATGAAATGTTGACTTGTCTACTTGGGCCCCTAATGATTCTTTCTAGTTGTTAGAGGTTTGAACACTCTATATATAAGAGAGATGAGCTTGACATTTTTATGGCTATGCATGGAGCTATTTCATCATGATTTGGAGTTAGTACTAGTCATGAGATTGAATCATTGATTCTCAACCTTGCATTGATCATCTTTGACTAGGAAATGATTACATCGATGATTAGATGGTGTAGATTCACCTTTATGGGGTATGGCTAGTGATAGGACTCGAGCCATCATATTTGAGGATATACACATTTTTTTACTAGAGAAGCAATTTTTAATGTCAACATGTTCTTTTATTTATTAAATTTGAGCTTTGAGAACTAGGATGGGTTCACATTCTTAGATAATGCATATGTACCACAATTTTGGGGTTCTTGATTATTCATGAGCATCGATATATTTATTTTTTTCTCTTTTTGGCACATGGTTCATTGGGAAAAACTTTGAGTGGGTGTGATTCCTTATAGGTATGGAGATATATCACATGTAATGATTTCATCATAAGCAAAATTTAGAGTTTTGAGTACACTAGCTACATCATAGTACTTGTATTTAGACTAGTAAATTGTTGGAGTTTAGACTATGAGGGGGGTTCTTGGCATGTTTGCATATCTTGGTGCTAATCAAAAGTCTACCTTATCTTTAGATTATATGGGGTTTCTTAGATACATCTTCATATAATTTATTCTCAAGGATTATTATATTACCTCGTATGTTTAATGTTCTTACTTTGTATGTCTCCTTTATTATGAGTTAACCACATCTAATTATTGAGCACAGTTACTAGGTGGTTGAAGTGGTGGTTACACAAGTTTTTTATATATAGTTGTACATTGATGTATATTAATGAAAAGGAGAAATGTGATGCTATATTGTCACATATGTTTCTCTATGATTATTCTCATTATCGTTCACCTCCATTTGTTGACATGTCATTTCTCTGAATTCTCCATTACTTATTTTGAGGATGAACAAATAAAAAATTAAAAATTAAAATGAAATAAAATGATTCTCTCTTATTTGCAGTGGAGCTAGAGATTGGATCAACTTTATGGGTTGAGTGATAGCAAAGATGATTCCTAATGTCTAGCTACATTAGCTAGTGTGAGTTGAGAATAGGCCACCATAGAGTGCAGGGAACATGTAGAGGCTTTTGAGCCTATAGCATGACTAAGAGCTATGCACAAGGAGCTAAGAGCTGCATATGATGAAATGAGAGTAGATAGAGCTTGAGCTCCTACCATTGGTGAAACATAGACATACCTATGGGCAAAGCTTGATAGGGTGCAAGCCAAGAGAGATCAGTTCTAGCAGTATCATACAATAGTAGTTGAGGCTAATGTAGAGCTTAGAGGTGAGCTCAAGGTTGTACTAGCATTGAGTAGCTCTAGGTGCTACTCACGATCTATAGTCTCATGCCGACCACCACCACTAGGCCTTGAGGATTTTGGTAGTCGTAGGCCTATAGGATAATTATATGATTTTTGTATGACACACAACATTTTGTCAGTGTGGTGACATAGTGATGTATATAAGTACCATGATATATATATATATGAAAGGTGGAATACTATCACTTTTCTAGGGTTTAGGACCTAGAATGACAATCTTCACTCTCTCTCATTCAAGAACAAACCCTAGAGATCTTAATACAAAGGAGAAAGAGATCTTGCAATAGGGTTGTCCTAGGGGTTGAATATAAACTAATGAGGGGTTCACCACCAAGCTAGGGCTTGGAAAGAAAAATGCAATGCAAGATTAACACTGAACCCTAATATGATGTAATGAGTTACAAAATGACCTAGAAATGTAAATGAAACAAAACAAAAAATTGTAAGATGGAATGTGTGCACCTAGAAACCTGGAGATGACTGAAAGGAGCTCTGAAATGCTAGAAAATTTGACTTTAATACTGAGTGGGACTCATTCGCTAAGCTGGGTGAATCAGTCCAAAATATGGGTTTTTGTGTGGGAATAGGAATCTGGCAAATGGGTATCTGAATTTGCAAAAATCTAAATTTTGATCAAAATTGGGACTCATTTGCCAGAAGTGGAAAATTAGTCTAGTTAGAGTTTTTTGAAACTTCAAGATCTGAATCTACTCTTCAAGGTTTTCTTAATCTGCTTCTTTAGGTTCCCAGATCCGAATCTCTATAAATCAACCTATAGGTGTTCTCCAATGTTCTCCAATTCTTAATGACAACTTTGAAAACTTTACGCACTTTGACAACTTTATCCAATCTTTCTCTTCAATGTTTCTTCAATCTAAATCCGCAAATCACACACTAAAGAGAGGAAAAAATGTTGTTTTGTTAGTGGATAGGGGTTTTCCTTGGTCAAACCTCATTTTGGTAATCAAACCTTGAAATGAAATGAAATGGGAAAAGAGAATGATGAATGAACAAAATATGATGGTGCAACTCACCAAACCCTAGCAATAAGAGGTTGCAAACATGTATAAGATGACTCCAATGGATGTAGATCTTCACTCTTTCTTGAAGTTGATAGATCTTTCAAATGAAATGCTAGCTTGAATCATGAAACCCTACATCACAATTGTTAGCTCAAAAATATACATGATGCATGAAGTCCTTGACATGATGCTTGATGCTTGAATAATGCTATAGACTTCTTGATAATCTTCTCTTGAAGACACTTGAATGCTCTTGTGAACTCAAACTTGCTATAAGGATGCTCATTCAACTTGCCAGGTCACTTAGTTGCTTGTTAGGTGAAAAATGAGTGAAAGAAACTTGTATTTATACTTAATTATGCAAGAATTCCCAAAATTACAACACTACAAGCTGACATCAGATATAGGAGGATAAAATCTCGCCAAAATTTTGAATTAATTTTTATTTTGGGCCATATGAGACCCTTTCGCCCAAGGTGGCGAATGAGTCTCATTAGGCATACTTTTTGGGACCATTTTTAAAAATGCTTAGAAAGGTGTGAAAAAGGTTTGGGACCCAAAAAATTAGGTGGGACTCATTCGCCCAAGGTGTTGAATGGGTCCCAGATCACTAAATCTAGGCCACACAAGCTGAAAACACCTAAATTATGATTGGATGTTGATTTGTGTTAGGATTATCCTCGAAAAGATACATTAATTAAGGCTTGTGGATGCAAAATAAGGAGAATTAAAGCATAAAGAAGCCCAATTATTAATGATAACCCTAGAAAAGTGTGAAAGTTTGTTACAACACTTTACAACACTCCAAATAAAGTAGGACCAAGGTTAAAAATAGATTTATTAGGTGTAATTAATTAATAAAACCTCAGAAAAGTGTGAAAGAACTACAACACTTCACAACAATTTAGCAAGGTACCATTCATGTCGATTAGTTCACAAGGGCCCAAGACCTAAAGTATGTTACATATTACAGCACTAAGTCAAGGCATCATTAGGCTCAATTTTACAAGGAGGGTCCAAACAAGTGTGAAAATGTTATCAACAAATATATATATATATATACATTTTATTTATTATGTAAAATGCTTTTAGTAATGTACATGTGATCTTATTTAAGAACATACATCATATTTCCATATATAACAAATTGGATACACCTGTGATCTAATTAAACATTCTTATTAAGATTATTTAATAAATACAAAAATGATCTAATTGATATATAAATGGATTATGTGATCTAACTAAACAATTAATGAAAATATTTAATTAAATGCTATATTTTTTACTAAGTGTACACAATGTTAAACTAGATGCAACTATGATCTACTTTGAACCATTAAATGTCATAATGATCTAACTAAGAATTCCACACAAATTATTGAATAGTATGCAAATAAGTAAAAATTAAATCTAAGAAAATTACTCTAAAACCCAAGACACACAAATGTTTATCATGAATGAAGCAATGCAATATTAAATAGAAAGTAAATCTATCTAACCTTTAATCTACATACTTTAAATACCAACATACTAAGAGATTGAAATGGATTTATGCATAAAATCTACACAAATATATAGAATTAATAGGTTCTTTGAGACATGTACCATCCACCATAGAAATATTATATGCACCTAAGCCATAATCTTCAGTGATGATGTAGGGTCCTAACCAATTTAGACTAAATTCCCCTTTTTCTCCTAGTACAGTGTTTATATTGTGATGATTTTCATATAGCACCAAGTCACCAATCTTGAATGAATTGTGGATAACGCCTTCATTTTATTTGCATTTAAGACCTTAATAATAATCAAGTGCAGATGTTTGAGAGAATGTGTATGTTTTTCATTATGCATCTCAAGTTATTAAATTTGTTTTTCTCTATAAGAAGTATCATCTAGAATTTTATTTAGATAAATTCATAGTGATGGATTTTCCAACTCTAAAGGCATAATAACTGTTGGTGTTTTTTCCAGTACACCCTTAGAACTCTCTAAAGCTCATAGTCAACTCTCATACTCAAGAACCTCTAAAAGGAATGGCCAACTTAATGAATAGAGAATTATGAGGTCTCTATTCCTACACTTTAGGCTCTGTGGGACCTAGGAGGGTGTTCCTATCATGTTCATTTTGATTAACTCATTGCAGAACACATCAATTCACAGATCGGTTCCCATGAAGGGAAAATAAACACAATTTACTGAAAGATTGGCTAGTCTTTGAGCAAATTATTGTCCATTTACCAGGAACAAGAAGATATTTCAAATACATGCCTCATGGTTAACAAATTTTAAGTAATTTATGTTCTAATCCTGAATCCATGATTTGTTATACCATTATTATCCTTCAAATGGAAAATACCTTAACAAATAGACTAGTGTCTTCATCGATTGGGCAATGGAGTCACACATCTGACAATTTTGGACTACTTTCATAGTTCCTTGTACATTATGAAAACTCACTATTCCTAAAGCATTACTTCTTACCAAATCCTTTATAAATTCTCACAAATTCATGACCTCATTAAAGCATTTAATTGATTCTTTGAACCAAGACAAAAACAAGGATGTACATTCAAACAAAGTATTTGACGATGAATAAAAATATTCTTGATATTTCATTCAAAATTTGCAAGATGATTTACAGAAGGAGAATAGATTCCTTATGCCTAAGATTTTTTTCGATATCAGTAATTTCTATAAAAATATTTTAAGATTTACATATGCATAACTCAAAGCCAAGACAATTCGAATATTCTATTCACTGGTATTCAAGTCCTAATTTCTACCCTTTGTGTATACTGGACCCAAAGATTCAAAAAACCAGAACCCCTGCAAATGAGCCATGATATCCCTTTTATAATGCAAGGGAGAAAATAAGCTTCTGACTAAAAAATGCAAATTACATTCTAAAATGTTTCATTTCAGCTTAAATTTGGGTTGCATTTCAAAATTCCCCACATGTTGAAAATGGGAAAGCAAAATCTGTAACCACCATAAAAAATGGAAATGCAAAGTGCCGCCAAAATTCCCTTTAACTGCCAACAAGGCCATATATCCATCATCCACGTTGCCAAGAAACTACACAATCAACATGAAAGACCCCAAAATAGTACCACCCACAGGGAACAAGAGTGACCAGCCACAATAACTTATCAAACAACACAAAAATTGTGAAACCCACAAACCAGTTCACTTAACTAGAGGAACAACCAACACCAACACCCATGAGCCCATGATACACGCACCCACTTCATGTTGTTGTGAGATACAGAGAAGAAACTTCTCCTTCCTCGTCCTTTTCCTTTCTAGGAATATAACCATTGCGTCCGCTTGTAGTCCTGACAGCCAACGGTGGAACGAACAATATCTCCACTCCATGGACCTCAGTTTGGTTGAGCGTCATGACATATTGCATATAACCAGGGTTAGTCTCATTAGCACTCTTGGATGGGATATTAGTGACATCAATACCTAAATTTTGTCGACCAAAGGAACTGTGTCCATACCTAACCTTCCTGCAAGCTCCAGAGGCAAACCCTGTATGTTCCTTACCCTTCTCTATTTTCTCAGCAGCAATTCCTTGGTATTATAGCCTCCTGCTGCATCTAGAGGGAACTCACAGGATTTTTGATAGGGGGTTTCTCCTCTGCACATGGAACATGCTCACTTGTCTCATGCCCAAAAGCATCGCCAGGAAACTTATGTGTGTTGAGCCTAGAGGACCTCCTTACAAGTACCTCGAACTTGACTAACTTGCTCATTTTTTATGCTTGGTAATCACTCAAGCTCGCAATTGAAAACTCCTCGCTCTACACAAATTTAGAAGGATGCTAAATACTGAATGTGAGAGTGACAACCACTTTATCTGTATTTATCGAGCAATTTTGGTGATGTTTGCTTATCAGTGTTGGTGTCACACGCTCAAGGGATTAATTAATGGATGGCATCAATCTCTTCACCGTTAACAACCCAAGTACTTCTAGAGATTTGAAAATCACTCCACATAATGGATGGGAATTAATTCATCACACGCATAAAGAATCAATTTGATTTTTCCTGAGGAGAGCACACCATTAATGCTTCAATGGTTACAGAACAAAAATGACTATCAAATGTGTGCATTGTTGATATTGAATATATGTTCTTTGATCTAATAGTGAGCTAGACAATTAAGTGGCCCAGATACAGTCAAATTGGGTTTGAAAACCCATAACCACAACTCATCACCTTTCGGCCAATAAGAAAAATCTAAGTGGGCGCCAAGTCACTCATCCTACGAGATCCACTTTGCTTTGCATTGTGGTCTAGAACGCTATGTGTCACCATTTCACACACTTCGCAAGTTGTTGGGCAAGCATTAATCATGTATCGCAAAGTGTGCAATGAACGGAAGGGATTAAATCTCAATCCACCATTACAACCGTTAATTTTGTTGTCATCAGTTATCAGTTGTTGGTACAAGGGTTAGGCTCCATAAGACAAGGACACGCGACAACGTCTCGCGAACCTTGCATGCTTCAAGATGACTCTTCGTTAATGCATGTGCGGTGTGCAATTGGCAGCGTGGATTTAATCCTTAGATCTGATGGTTCTTGTTCCTGCACACACTTAATGTTAGTCATAAAAGGGGCCGCAACTAGGCCGACAATGACAAGACCCTTAAGGGTGTTGACTTAAAAGTTTTAAACATTACTCGCTTGACTTAGGAAAATATGGCATGGGATAAAATGCATGGTGACCATTTGTCCTAACTAAAGGGGTCAGTAACCTGATGTGTTTGAAGGCTCAGGTTATGACTTACATAACTTGCAATCGGTAGGGGCAAGTCATTGTGAAATTATAACGATGGAAGGTTTTGGAAAATTATGTTTATGAGGTTAAGGCTTGTAAACCAAAACAAATGGCCAAATCTAGGTTACACAACACTAGAAAATCATGATCCAAGTATGATTTTCTCATAATCCTGGAAGAATTTTAAGAGCTCCATCACTGGCTCATGCTCAGAGACGTATACCCCCAGTGGGTATAGCGAGAATCCAGATCTCAGGTTGAAGCAGACCAGGGTAGAAACACAAAAAGCTCAGGAACTTGCCCAGACAAGGCAAGCAGACACAACCAAAAGAAACACACCAAACCAAGGGTATGTGCAGGATCATGATGGGCCAAAAAGTGGCGATATGATGGGTATGTGTAGGGTATGTGGCAGACGAATTTTTTTTACCAAAAATTGTTGAAATGAAAAGGGTTTTTAAAGGAAATTCTCAGCTTTCCACCAATATAAATTATGCTTTACTTTGAATTTAATAAATAATTACTATTCATTTTCTATTTGAATTACTTAATTAAAGTCCCATTGATATGTTGATTGAAAACATCTATAGCTTTCAAACGGTATCACATTTTTGAATATGAAACATGTGTCACATTCTATGCTTCGATACTATAGGATTAAAAAATGAATTTCATGACTTTTGACCAAGTTAAGGTGGTTAGACATACGTTTTATATTTTTAAAAGTTATAATAAAAAATTCATAATTAATTATTTACTTGGAAAAAAAACTACAAAAAATATGCATCACATCGACATGAGTCCTCTACTTATGTCTAAAATATTATAAAAAATATTATCATTTTATTGTGGTTAGGGTGGTTAGACGACACCTACTTATTTTTTCCCTAAAATTTAAGTACTACTACATTTGAAATTTCAAATTTTCACCAAATAGATTTAAAATAAATAAATAAACCTAGTAGTTTAGAAACTACATTCAATTTTCTATAGATTCTATTCCTACATATTTTTGAAATAATATAGATAACTTATTCAATTTTTTACGTCAAGTTGCCTAACTATTATTTTTCTGAATTTCATTGCCACTTAAGGGCCTATTTTTTCCATGATGATCTTGCACATACCCCCAAACTTATTCACATTATTTACAACATTATACAGTCTAATTCATTTTCCGAGAAGGCCCTTTTAAACAATTTTCTTCAATCTTCTAACTAGAGGCCCTTGGCCCCCAAAATTTATGACTAGCTCTTTCCTCTATCACAAACTTTGTCCTGCTCTGTTGGAAATGAATCAACATGTACATTGTGTAATTCCAAGCAATTAATGCCATCATAATTGATATCATCCATTCTACCTTATGCAATGATGCCCCATTCATCAGCCTTCTCCACCATAAGCTCCTCAAATTGAAATGGGAAAATGAAACATTCATACTCCACATAGTCATCAATTGCAGTATCACATTCAATTTGTTCATCAAATTGGAAACCTTCATAAGCACTTTGGCTTATACTAGGCCAGGCTTCAACAAAATCAAGGGAGAAATGTACAGCATTAGGCCTACCCTCACTCCACTTGACATGAGTATTGTCCTCATGTGATGGAAAGAGTTCCATGATAAGATCCAGAAGACATGGAGTATTTGCGAAGAATTCAAGAGGACACTCATATTGATCATCATTGCATATCATGCCAAATGCACCCCTAAATGTGTCCCTACATAAATCAAACCATCCCGCACTATTGGCATAAATTGAAATTTCACCCAATTGTTTCTCATTATCAACAAACATCAAACCTACTTCAGGACTAGTACATCCTCCTGAAAGTGGAACTTGGTTATCCAATAACAAGCTTCTCCCTGTATCCATATGTATTTTATTTCCATCATCATGTCTAATTGACAACTTAGCCTTAGCTTCAAATACACAATCATGTGTCACATGAGTGTTGGCATATTTGTCTTCAAATTCTCTATCCTATAAACAACTATCACACTCAATTACCAACAAATGTGAACTACACTCTTCACACCTCTTGGATACAATTTTCTTATCCATTTGTGGGTTGGATACTTCACCAACATTTGTGTCATTGCATCCATGATATGACTGAGGAGCCACATGATTAAGGTCACCATCTTCAAAGGAAAGATCAGGAACCTTAATGCCAACTTGACCCTTATTTTTATCATCTCCAATATATTCACCAGTAGTACTTGTCAAAAACTCATCAGAAACTTCCTCAAATATTGTATTGCTCCTACACCAGTAGGAGTCATTTATAACCTCATATTTTAGTGAAGGCTCATCAAATAAGGGGTTAAACCATACTTTCATGGTTGTCACACATACCCCTACTTTCTCAATATGAGGGTCCCAATCACTAGGGTCATTAGTGCATTCAAAATTAGTGTAATCACTAAAAGAGGGAGAGAAACATTTTCAACATAATCTTCATCATTTTCACTCAAAATTATCGATCCACACTTTGAGAACTCTCCACATGAAGAAAAATGTTCACTGTCAAGCAAATACACCTCCTCAGGGCTGTCAACTTGTCCTCCAATTGAAACAAGAGACTCCACTTCAATTTCATAAGAGGAATTATAATCAGTAGAGGATTGACCAAATCCAATCTCGTCATCTTGGTCACTAACATGTGCATCATCAGTCTTGATTAAATCAAGATGTAGATCTTCTCCTTGCATCCTTGGTGCTTGCTCACAACTTAGGACATCCCAAGGATGAAAATCATGTACCATTTCTTTATCTTCATATTCTGTATCTCCATCTCGACCATTGCCACATGGATCTACATCTATGGTACTGGTGAAATGACAAAAACTATCAACAAGTTATTCACATTCAAATGCATCCTCATGACATACTGAAACTGACCTTTGATTCTCCTTATCATGAGAATCACTAGCATTTCTCTGAGGTAACACATGTCATGTGTACTCATTCTTAGCATCCTCTACCACCCTTATCCAATCAACTACTTGGCTCAAATTATGAGGCTTTAGTTCTTTCGGTAAGGTGCTCAATCCTTATTGATACATGTCATAGAACAGGTCAATACACATGGATTCTTCTCGTATGAATTCTTTAGGTACACCTAACAAGGTATCAACAAACCTAGATAACAAATCATAGGGTGATTCCCCTAGATATCTCTTCATGTCATGTAAACTCTTGGCCAAGGATACTTGATCGATTTTACCATGGTCTTGTAAGCCTTTCACTTGGACCTTACCATAATTTTCACATTGTTGTGATGGAGAAACTAGGACAACTAAATCTTTGTCCTCTTGACCCAAACCTTTACTAATTGGTCCACTATTTTCCTTTGCAAGAAATGGACTAGGGTGATTGTTGTTAATAGTTGGATATTCCTTCATCATTGAATACTTCAAATTATTTTCAATGTCTATGCTGATTTGATACGCTTGGTGCAATGTAGTAGGTTCTTTGTCTCTTAGAAGGTAGCTCATCTTCTTGTTGAAAGTAGCCAAGTATACCACCAAACACTCAGCATCATTAGGTCTTATGCCTGGAGGGATCTCTCTAATTACTTTGGAGAATCAGAGGCTGAAGGAAACAACCAACTCATCCTCTTCCTTTTCTGGATGTTCACGAACTTTTTCCTCATTAGGATAGGATCAATCCTTTCCCCAAATTGTTCCATGAACATTACTTTAAACTCCTCCCACGAATGTATGGAAGAAGCTGGCAGATAAGAGAACCAGTCTCTTGCATCTTCTGTCAAGGATTGAACAAATAACTTCATGACAACATCTTCAAAGTCCAATTCATAGTCTCCCATCATGTCAATAAATTCTTGCAGATGTTTACTTGCTGATTCAACTTTTGCACCATTGAACTTTGGCAGCTTGTCCCTAATCTTCGATGGGACAACATTTGGATACCCAAAAATATTGTAAAAGCAAATAGCCCTGTATCTCTCAACACTAAAATTCCTTTGACCCAACAAAGGTTGTTCATTGAATGCTCAATTACACTCATGTTTACACTAGAATATGCAGCTTAACTATGCATTCTCACTCCTTGGAATATAATTACAAATTTGGTTTGCAATTATACAATATTACACCAATTCTTTTCAACAATTATAATCATAAGCCCTTCAATGCATATCTCCCATGAATTTGCTTAAGAGATTTCAATATAGAATGCTTATCTATGACAATGAACTAAATTCAATTTACATTTCAAAGGCATGCTAAATTTTCATTATTACTCCCTGATCTAGTGCTAATTCACTTAATAGGGAATCATTTACGATTCAAACATAGAATATTTATCATAATTTTCTCATAACATGATCAGACCATCACCAATTCTATAAGAATACCTAGAATTTTGTAGCAGTCGCCTATCCTTTGTCCTCAAATCTGCAAATCTAGAGATTTGATGTATACTTTATCAGGTTATTTTGTTAGAGTCGCAATCTCCTGTCATCGAGGATTAAACTTCAAATGAGATGAAGTTATTCACAATAATACAAGCTCTAGGTTGGCTTCCACAACGAAGTCACTTTCAGGTTCCACGAGCTTTGCTGCAATCAAATCATCTACCAGGTTCAAGAATTGATCAATATCTGAACAAGATGTTCAGAATTATCTCACCATTTGACTCTGTGATGCAAAGATCTGTGTCTAGAGAATGAGAATTATCCCAAATAGAGTCGTCATTCTGTTGGTGTTTTTCCAGTACACGCTTAGAACTCTCTAAAGAGTAGCCAACTCTCATACTCAAGAACTTCTAAAGGAATGGCCAACTTAACAAATAGAGAATTTTGAGGTCTCTATTCCTACACTTTAGGCTCTATGGGACCTAGGAGGGTGTTCCTATCATTTTCATTTTGATTAACTCATTGCAGAACACATCAATTCATAGATCGGATCCCATGAAGGGAAAATAAACACAATTTACTGAAAGATTGGCTAGTCTTTGAGCAAATGATTGTCCATTTACTAGGAACAAGAAGATATTTCAAATACATACCTTGTGGTTAATAAATTTTAAGTAATTTATATGTTATAATCTTGAATCCATGATGCAGTATACCATTATTATCCTTCAAATGGAAAATACCTTAACAAATAGACTAGTTTCTACATCAATTGGGCAATGGAGTCACACATCTGACAATCCATAATATATAAATTATTTAACTCTGACAATTTTGGACTACTTTCATAGTGCCTTACATTATGAAAACTCATTGTTCATAAAGCATTACTTCTTACCAAATCCTTTACAAATTCTCACAAATTCATGACCTCATTAAAGCATTTAATTGATTCTTTGAACCAAGGAAGAAACAAGGACATACATTCAAACAAAGTATTTGACGATGAAAAAAATATTCTTGATATTTCATTCCAAATTTGCAAGACAATTTATAGAAGGAGAATAGATGTCTTATGCCTAAGATTTGTTTCGATATCAGTAATTTCTATAAAACTATTTTAAGATTTACATATGCATAACTCAAAGTCAAGACAATTCGACTATTCTATTCATTGGTATTCTTCCTAATTTCTACCATTTGTGTATACTAGACCCAACGTTTCAATTAACTAGAACCCTTGCAAATGAGCCATGATATCCCTTTTATAATGCAAGGGAGCAAATAAGATTCTGGCTCAAAAATGCAAATTACATTCTAAAATGTTTCATTTCAGCTCGAATTTGGGTTGCATCTCAAAATTCCCCACATGTTGAAAATAGGAAAGAAAAATCTGTAACCACCATCAAAAAGGGAAATGCAAAGTGTCGACAAAATTCCCTTTAATCTCCAACAAGGCCATATATCCATCATCCACGTCGTCAAGAAACTGCAAAAACAACATGATATACCCCAAAATAGTACCACACACAGGGAACAGGAGCGACCACAACTGTAACTTATCAAACAACACAAAAATTGTGAAATCCACATACCAGTTCACTTAACCAGAGGCACGACCAACACCAACACCCAACCCATGATACACACATCCACTTCGCATTGTTGTGAGAGATGGAGAAGAAACTTCTACTCCTTCCTCGTCCTTGTCCTTTCTAGGAATAGAACCATTGCGTCCGCTTGGAGTCCTGATAACCAATGGTGGAACATACAATATCTCCACTCCATGGACCTCAGTTTGGTTGAGCGTCATTAGATATTGCATATAACCAAAGTCAGTCTCACTAGTGCTCTCGGATGGGCTATTAGTGACATCAATTGGTGAATTTTGTCGACCAAAGGAACAATGTCCATATCTAACCTTCCTGCAAGCTCCAGAGGAAAACCGTGCAGGTTCCTTACCCTTCTCCTCCATTTTCTTAGCAAAAATTCCTTGGTATTGTAGCCTCTTGTTGCATTTGGAGGGAACACTCATGGGATTTTTGATAGGGGATTTCTCCTCTGCAACTGGAACACACTCACTTGTCTCATGCCTAGAAGCGTCACCAGGAAACTTCTGTGTGTTGATCCTAGAGGACCTCCTTACAGGTACCTCAGACTTGACTGACTTGCTCATTTTCGATGCCTAGTAATCACTCAAGCTCACAATTGAAAAATCCTTGCTCTGCACAAATTTAGAAGGATGCTAAATACTGAATGTGAGAGTGACAACCACTTCATCTATATTTATCAAGCAATTCTGGTGATGTTTTCTTATCAGTGTTGGCGTCACATGCTCAAGGGATTAATTAATGGCTGGCGTCAATATCTTCACCGTTAACAACCCAAGTTCTTGGAGATTTGCAAATCACTCCACATAATGGATGGGAATTAATTCATCACACGCATAAGGAATCAATTTGATTTTCCTTGAGGAGAGCACACCATTAATGCTTCAATGGTTACAGAAAAAAATGACTATCAAATGTGTGCGTTGTTGATTTTGAATATATGTCATCGATCTGATAGTGAGCTGGATAATTAAGCAGCCCAGATACGGTTAAATCAGATTTGAAAACCTAGAACCACAGCTCGTCACCTTTCAACCAATAAGAAAAATCTGATTGAGTGCCAAGTCACTCATCCCACAGGATTCGCTTTGCTCTGCACTGTGGTCGAGAACGCTAAGTGTCACCATTTCGAACACCTCGCAAGTTGTTGGGCAAGCATTAATCATGTATCACAAGGTGTGTGATGAATGATAGGGATTAAATCTCAATACACCATTATAGTCATCAATTTCACCATCATTGGTTATCGAGTGTCGATACAAGGGTTAGGCTCCATACGACAAGGACACGCGTTAGCGTCTCGTAGACCTCACACACTTCAGGACGACTCTTCATCAATGCCCAAACGGTGTGTGATGGGCGGCGGGGATTTAATCCTTAGATCCAACGATTCTTGTTCTTGCAAACACTTAATGCTAGTAATAAAAGGGGCCGCAAGTAGGCCAATGATGACAAGACCCTTAAGGGTGTCGACTTAAAAGTTTTAAAACATTACTTGCCTGACTTAGGAAAATCTAGCATGGGATAAAATGCATGGTGACCATTTTTCCTAACTAAAGGGGTCGGTAACCCGACGTGTTTGAAGGCTCAAGTTATGACTTACATAACCGACAATTGGTGGGGGCAAGTCACCAGAAAATTATAAGGATGGAGGGTTTTGGAAAATGATGTTTATGAGGTTAAGGCTTGTAAACCAAAACAAATGGCCAAACTGAGGTTACACAACACTGGAAAATGATGATCCAAGTATGATTTTCTTAGAATCCTACAAGAATTTTAAGAGATCCATCAATAACATCAGTTCCATATAAAAGGTTACATATATTAGTACCCGTAGCTATATGTGCACTTGTGTGATAAGCCCACAATGCAAAGGAGAGTTGAGTATTCCAATATTTACCATGTTTGTTAACTTTTTTTTGTAAGTCTTCTTCAATGGTTTTGTTAGATGCTTCTACTTGTCCATTTGATTATGGACGATATGGTATAGAAAAATTATGTTGTATATGATTTTTTTCAAGTAACTTCTTTACTTCTTTATTCTTAAATGATGTACCATTATCTGAAACCAAAGTGAAAGGAAGACCAAATCTTGATATAATTGTTAACTCTTCAAATTTTCACCCCTACCAAGTTGTAGAACTTAGAAAATTTGGAGCAACATGGGAACACTCCTAGGTTGTGGGTCACCTAAGCTTGGAGTGGACCTCTAGATAAGGTTGGATCCTAATTGATGTCACATAAACTATTGCTAATCTAATGATTTCCTGAGGAAAGAGTAAGAGAGAAACATGAAAATGAAACTTAATTGAAAGAATTAAAAGGTGATACACCAAGTACTAACTAAGACTTGCAAATAGCTTGCACACAGTTCCAAACAATGACAAATGCTGGCTTACACAACTCATTCTATATGCATTCTTGCATGAGTGTTTTATAGGAAGGTTTAAAAGCTAAGCTCCTAGAAAAAAATAAAATTTCACAACTAAAAAAGCATTTGCATTTTACAACACAACTTATAACCTACAACAACACACTTTTTTGCAAAAAGGTGCTTAACATGAGACAAAATTACAAGGAAAAGCTAAATTTCATAAGTATCTTGATCTATCACTAGATGCACACAATAAAGCATGAAATGAGAAGGAAAAATATTCAATATCATTGATATCCAAGGTACTCACTGGTATACAAATCTATCAAAAGAGTTACAATCTTCTCTCGCTGAAAAGATAACTCCAGAAAATAAGATACCGCACTGCTGGAAAAAAAGAACTAACTTCAACAACTCTGTTTGAAGTTACTTATGGAAAAATTCAAACAATTGACCCACACATGTCTTTCTAGAAACTCCTGTCAGATGCAGCAGAAAGGTCAAAAAAGAACCTTCTAAAACTCCTCCAAAATGCCATCCAAATGGAGAAAAGTCAAGCCAAGACCCAAGTCATACTAAAAGCATGACAAAATTGCCTCTAAATGGTCACCTTTCCCTCCAAAACAATCAAAGATAAAACTCACACACGATTCCCATGTTGGTCAATCTCCAAACTTCTTACATGTCTGGCACAAGCTTGGCATGAGTCATCATTTTTGTTCAAACATATCTTCAACCTGTTTGACCCACACTTTTGGTGTGTTTTCAAAGGCATAATACTCCTCATTTTTCATTTGAATAACACTTCGAATAAGTTACTTACAATACATCACTTAATCAAAATGTTTTACATTTCAAAATAAATGCAAAATGACAACAATTGTATCAACCACCCCTAAATGCTTGTGAGAGCATCAAAGTTGACTAAATCTCCCTTAAGGAATTTATAAAGCATAACTCACCATTATTTTTCATTTGAAATAACATTCATAATTAAGTGATTTATAAAATACCACTTCATTAAAATGTCACACATTTTAAAACCAATGAAAAATAGAAAAAAAGGCTTGGCCTAATGCAATGACATAAGTCTTGAAAGACTTGCATACAAAGTGATGAGAGATTGAAAAAAAAGTCTTAAGTCTTGAAAGACTTGCAATTTTCAAGGGGACATGAAAATTCACTAAGGCACATATGATAAAGTCATAAAAATCACTAAGGCATTGACATTGCCTAGGTATGCAGAATGTGGAAAAAATTTAATGGCATGAAGGTATTAACCAAGGCATTTGATTTTAAAAGAATGTGATTAAAAACACATTTGAATTAGGGAACTTTAGAAACCCTAACGTCAAAACCAACCCCTATCCCAAATTTTTCTCATCATTTTCACTTGGCAACTTTGGAAGAATAGAGTTTTGTATTCGGTTGCCATGGGGAACTAGGGTTTGAGTGTTCTTCACTATATTTCTAGTTGATTCCTCCATGCTTTGAGTTGACATCCCTCTACAACTTGATGGTAATTCATCGTTTGTTCATTTGGTGACATTTTCACTCCATTTCACAGAGTTTTGAGATCTTCAGGTCGTGGACTTTGTAGTTTTCCTAATGCATTCTTCTCTTGCTTTCATCTGTGAAAGATTTGCTTGCCTTTGACCGCCATGGTTGAGGTTTCTAAAGCTTCATGGAGGTTTTTCATGAAACAAGCAATATTGAGCTCAGGTAAGCTCTCTGATGGTGTATATCTCACTTTTCTCATTTCAAGCTCCCTCCACATAGAAAAAAATTGATGAAAAACTTAGTTTTTCTCTATATATTCCAAAAATTTCTTATGGTTGTGGTCATACTTGTTGCAAGTATTTTCATTTTTCCACTATATGTAAACTTTCTTGTAAAAAAAACCCTCATAGGTTTGGTCTTTTGTGAAAGGAAAAAACTCACAAGAAGTGGCATATAAACTGGGTTTTCAGATTTATTTTATGCCTTATGCTTTTCTGGGTATACAAAACTCGTGCTCCATTTTATGAAGAAAAATATGCATTATTACTTTATTTTCTAAGAATAGAAGCTTGATTCAAGCTCGAAGACTCCTCTACTATTCTGCATTGGTGATTTTGAGACAAGCCCCAAGTGGGTTTTTGCATTTTGTGAAGAAAATTGCTTCTTCAGGCTGCGGCCATGAAGACACAACTGGTTTTTATTCCTTTGCAAAAGTTCACTAGATTTCTCATTTCATTCTGTACGCCTTTATTTTCTTGAGGAGGGTTTGCATTTTTTGTATAGATAAGGCTTATCCTTTCTGGGTTTTCCAAAAACTCATGCCCTTTAAGCCCCATTCGTTAAATATTTTCTGAGTTTCATTCTTTACTTAAAGAAAATGATCTAAAACTTTTCTCATGAATTTTTGGCCTTCATCTCACTATTTCTACAAAAGAAATAAAGGAAACATCTATAAAAACTTTTATTCTGGGCTGAGCATTTCAATACCCATTTTGGGTGCATCTATTTTATGAATATGATGTTCAGTTTTTTCAAAACCCCAGGCATGTTTCCTTCCAGCAAGATGTGATTAAAAATCCACCTAAAATTTGAATGCTTTATTGCATATGTCACCTTCCTTAGTTTCTAATTGCGTCAAGTTCAATGATATTGAAGCTTTGTCACTTGATTCTAGAAAGAGGCAAGTTGTGTATTGGGTACATTTTTAGATGATTTTAACTCTTGTTGTAATTGGCTGACTTGCATTTTTAAAATATCTATCATAATTGAATCTTTTCCATTGTTTCTTTCAAAAGATTTAACTCTTTGAAGGCTATTTTTTAGATCATTTTCCAATAGATTAGCTTTACTTACACATTTCCCATTCTCCTTTTCTAGATCATGTAGCCTCCATTGAAAGTGATCACTTAGATTTTGAATCTGTACAAATTTATTCTTATGCTCCACTTCTTTGGCATTCTATTCATGATAATTTTTCATATGTCCATGATATGATGCTTTTATGACACTATCTTGCTCACCTTGTGCTACTTGAATTCCCACCTGGCAACACTATGTTTGTATGCACTGTTTGTGAAGTTAGAACTAGGAGTTCTATATAAACAAAGAAATAAATCATCATAGTTGCTTATTTAAATTACTTTGTTTCTTTGATATAGCCTTTTGGCTCTGCTCTCATGATGTTGGTATCTCTTTCCAATGCTTTCAAATGCTCACTCCTTTGTTGATTGTCATGATTATTCCCTTCATACATTAAGATTACTATGACTGTTCTTAATGTGGATGGTTGCTCCATTGGAATGCAAGAAAACAATCATGAATGCACTCTTTTCTTCATATGCACTTTAGTAGAATTGACCTGGAATTAATGACTGAAAACTACACCTTCAATGTTCATTGTATGTATAGTGAAAAGGTGAGAAACATACAAAAAATCATATTGTCTTTTGATCTTGCATAGAAATTTTTAGGTCTCTTTTGGCTGCCTTCATTGAACTTCACATTGCATGTATGTATGACAGCCCTTTAAGGGTATTTTAACTATCCTTCAATGGTTGCATGTGTAACTTAAAATGTATCTCTTCATTTTCAAATGTACCAATCATGAAGGCTTTCATTTGCATCATTGTGTAGTTGTGAATCACTCTTATGGAGGTCACTGCCTTTAACCTTTCAACCTCAACTCCTGCTCCTCTTTTAAATGTAATGACTGTCCCTTGTAGCTTCATGGCTTACTGATTGTGCTTGGACAGTGCTTGATATTTCCTCTTTGAAACTGTGTGATTATCCATAATTGAACTTGATGCATTTGTGCTTCAATTTTCACCATTATCACAAAAATCATCTGTTTCTTGGGAAGAGACAAACTGTTTCATATTTGAATGATTGTTGTCCTTGTTCTTGTTCCCTTCTTTACTAGCTCCTTGAAAATGATGACAATGAAATACAACTCATATCACTATTTAAATGGACTTTGGATCCACTTAAGAAGATTGAAATACATATCCAACAGAGTAAGATTTCCAAGAAGAAATGGTTGCCCTTTTGATCAACATGATGGAAGCCTATTGTTTGATTCATTGTGAAAAGATGAAGAGTAATCTTTCTTGATAATTCACACCATTTTGTTGCATCTTTTGAATCTGATAATGAGATTTGATTAATTGGTATGTGTTATCAATAAGATTTGCACCCTGTTGAATATGAAAGTTCAACAATCTATTGAAACATGGAAACATTCTCGAGTTGTGGGTAACTCACTATGAGAATGAATCTTTGGAGAAGGCCAACTTCCTCATTGATAATCACCTACTCTATTGACTTGTGGAGAAAAGAGTTAGAAGGAAGTTTATGATTTAAATGCTATCACCTAAAATGATTGACCAACATTAAGAAGATTCTGATAATTACTCACTCTCACCACCTCTTTAAAACTTGATTCTCACACTCTCACACCACATATGATCGAAAAGTGATTTGTGCAAAGTTTTAGAATAAACACAAGGCACAACCTGAACTAAAATGTAACTCCTGCAAACCACTTTACAACAGTAATACAAGAAAAGGATTCAACAGATTTGAATCACAAAACACATCAAATTACTATTGCAAGGCATAAACAAGAAGTGAGAAAGGAAATTTTGCTGCTTTATTGAGTGAAGGAGTGAAAACTCTCAAAATATGAGCACAAAATATTTTACAAGCTCTCAAAATATGTCAAAGCAAGAAACAAGAATTTGAACTAGAAAAACACTAAGTTTTTCTCTAAGATATACCTCAAAAACCCTAATCCGAGCTCAAGAAGAAAGCTTAAGGAAAAGCATCAAAAACTACCCAAAAAGGTGACACAAAAGCGGGAAAGTCACACTTTTTGCATGTACATACTGAAAAGCTCCTGAAAATAGGTTTGCTTTGCTTTAAAAGAAAAAAAAACACCTTATCTCTTTAATAAGAAGCTCAAATCGGACCAAGAGAAAAGATCACTGACAAATCTGCTAAAAATAGCAAAGAAATAAAACAATTTATAAAATATTGCTTTATTAGATTGCTTTACAATGATTTGCAATTCAATACTCTCACAATTTGATTATTTTTGCAATTAAAGATTTAGAAAAATCTTTTGCAAAACAATATAACCTTATCTCTCCAATACAATTTGATTTTCTTTAGAAAAAATAATCAAAATAATGCAATCTCCTATCAATATTTTAATTGATTTCTTTAAAATCAATTGAAAAATAAAACCTAAATGATAAAAGCTTTAACTAAGGCATAAGTAACTTCTCATTTGTATTTCAATTGATTTCTCTCAAAAATAAATCAAAACCTAAGGCATTTATCATTATCCATTTTGACTAAGGCATTATTGACCCAAAACCCTAAAGCCTTAAGCCATAAAAATATTTCATCAAACAAGCCTAAAGACTTAGGCAAATCATAATATGGAGGCCTCTAAGATGTTCGACCTAAGGCATGCATAAGATATAACACTAAGGCATTAATCTTCAAATGAAAATCCCATTTTCGAATTAGGGCATGAGGGTAGACAAAACCTAAGGCAAACCCTAAAATTGAATCATTTGCTTTTAGTGACCTTTGAGAAAATGCTCTGCAAGAAGCACTGCCATGTATGAGCTAGGGTTTCGATTTGGAGCCTCCATTCGAGCCTTCATTCGAGCTTTCATTCAAGCTTTCATTTGAGCTTTGATTCTCTTCAACTCTGATCATACTCGGCCTCCAAGTCATGGTAAGTTTATTTTTTGTCTTCTCTTCATTTCTTGGCTCCTTTGATAAGAAAATGGCCTCATAGGCCATGACTATAACACATTTTTCTGATGCGTCCTACTCCATTTTCTTGTGCTTTTTCTTTTGTTCTTTCGTGGTCGCCATTGTGATATTTCGGCCCTTGCATCTGGAAGCTCCGTGAGAGATAAGTTGCCATCTTCTTAGTCTTCTATAGGCATGAATGGTAAGTTTATTGTTCTTCTGTATCTTTCTTGTCATTTTCTCTCTAAAACAAAATCTTATAAAAGCTTAATATTCCTACAAAAGGTCATTTTCCATTGATAAATTTATGGCCATTACATAGGCTGTGCCATGTACACTCCTGATTATAGAACTCTATGAAGAAACTATTGCATTGCTATTGTTGTTTGCTTCAGGTATCTTCAGATTTGATGAAACTAAAATGGGATTTTCATTCTATAAAATTGATGAACGTTTTATGAGCCAAGAGCTCACTCCAGGCCGCGGCCATTCATGCTCAAACTGGTCATTTTGAAACATTTCTAGGCTCGACCCATGAGAGTATAGTGTGTATCATGCATTTTTTAAACAAACCCTCATGTGGGTATATTGTATTTTGAAGAAATAATGTCTATCCTGTGATCTCTCTAAACTTGAGCTTGACCAATGATAGTATTGTATAATTTTTTTCATTTTGACAAGAACCTCACATGGGTATTATGAAAATAATGAAGAATTTGTATATTTTGTTACACATTCAAAATTTGAGCTTGACCCACCATGGCATTTTGTTTACATTCTGATCTATGTAAAAAACCCTTACATGGGTAAATGGTATTCTGGAAGAAAACTAAATTTTGATTTAAAATCCTTTCATGGCATTCTGTAGCAGCATTGTACTTGTTTCTTTCTGTCAAAATGGAAGCTTTTATAAGCTTGGATCTATGCACAAATGGCTGCCCCATTTGATTTAAAGAGGAAATTTAATTATCTCAAAACCTTATTGTATTTCTAGGAACATTTGCTGCTTTCAAGATCAAAACTCACATAATGTATAGATGATGGAAAATCTGCATTTTCACTTCTGTATTTCATGCATTTCCTATGCCCCATTGAATAAAACCCTAGCTCGTGGGTATTTGATCTCAGGGCTAAAAACCCCAGCATCTAGCATACTACATAAGATGTTGTATTGTATATGTACTATTCATGCATTGATCAGATGATATCATTGTTCCTTTCTTGGCACTCTTCATGCATTTTTATGTTCCATTATGAAAAGATTGTTCTATGCATTTGCTTTCCTTTAAAGCATTCAAGACTGCTATATCACCTCCCTTTAATACAACACTTGCATTCAGACATTAGTGAGTACCTGTTTGATGACTCGATGCTTGCCATCTTCCATTCAAATGAGAATCTGAAGCTCTTTCATATGCTTTAAATAGTGTCTTGTCAAATGAGGCATTATGTATGCCTGTTCACTATCACCATCATGAGCATGAACACTATTGTAATATCATGAAACAAGATGCATAAACAATACTCATGGAAGCAAAATGCAAATTGTATAGCAATATTTTAGATTTGCAATTATGAAAATGATATTCTTCAGTTGAAATTGATTAAGCATATTAAATCCATTTTCCACCTGTAGCTTTCAAAACAACATATTACTTGATTGTTATGAGTGAACAATAGGCTTAACAATTTGATGACTGGAAACATGTTTTACTCCTTCATGAATAGTTCATATGAACATGATGATTGCATTCCTTCACTCAGCCCCATCTATAATGCTTGAGGGGTAGCATGTTGAGCTCTACCCTTGTGGGAACTTGTTTTACTCCATGTGCTTTTATGTCTTCATAAGATGATCAGCTTCATGACTTTTCCTATACCTGCACATGAAACAAACAATATTAGCATAAAAACAATCTATGATGTGACACTCCATTTCAAGCTCTTGCTTTCATGCACTTCTCTTTTAGTTGACTCCATGCATTCCAATGAATGAATTATATCTCTATTGATAGGCTTGTAGTATAGTTCTTATCCCGAGCTCTTAATTGACACCTTTCTCAATCTTTTGCAGGTACAGTCAGGAATGGAATCAAAATGGAGCAAGCTACAAACCATCAATTGAAGACCAAATACAGGAAATGATGGATATGTTCTATGTTATTTTCTTCTTTCCTTCAGTTGTATATTTTATTTCTTTTAATGAATGGAACTAGCTAAAACCACGGCTTGTGTGGATCTTTTAATTTCTCCTTTCATTTCCATTCTAAAATAAATGCATCAAAATGCAAAGTTGTACCATCATTTGTATTCTTGCAATCAAATGAAAACATGTAATGTGAATAACATCATGAAATAAATGAAAGCAATTTGTTATGCTTAATTGTATGTATATTTAGTTTTGTACTCCATTTGGTTTGTAAAGCATTGGGCAATACTTTTGAAACTCAATTTTCTCAAAACACTTGCACAACTAATACTTGATAAAAATAGTGCAAACCACACTTAAGCACATGCTGAAATAACTGTACTTTCACTTTCAAATATAACAAAATTTAATCATCTCCACCAATTGAGTTGTAGTGAAAAATTGGTAACAATATGATTCCATATTGATTTAATGCATCAAGAATAGGTTTATCATTGATTTGATCAAGTTGCTCAATTTCCTATCCCTCCTAAAACACAAGAGGGAAACATGTTGGGCTCAACCCTTGTGGGAGCCACATTTTACTCCACATGTTGTAATCAGCTGAAACAAAATAGTAACAAAGATCTGCCATATATCTGCACAAGGAGCAAACACGTTAGATAAATAGAGCATATGATAGATGTGTTTGATAACTCTTTTATTTTCTTGGACATCTATGGTATTCTATCTATTTTAATGCTTATGAAGATTAGATTATATGTTTATGGATGTTTGCATATATTTTGATTGGTGACCCTTCATTGCTCTAACAACACTCTTCTTACAGATGCAGGGAACCTAGGAGTAGTAGGGGAAAACAACAACTAGAAGCAGGACAAGTGGGAGACATTGAAGATGATGCAGGACAAGGCGACTTGGATTCATCATTCAGGAAATGGCGGGTCCCCCTTCTCTTTATGTGCATTCCTTTTCTTTGTATATGTAAATATATAGTTTTTTCTTTATATGCATTAAAATAGTGAGTTCGTCGGCTTGTGAGGGACACTATACACTAATCATTATCAATAAAGACTATGTATTTTGGAAAGATTGTGCACTTTTCCTATGTTATGTTATATGCATCTGCATGAGGAAATGTAGTATTGTATGCTTATGATATTTCTTTATGCATGTGAATGTGACATAGAAAAGTTAAAAATGTACCTTCTTTTTACTTGTAAAACATAAACATAGGTAATATTTTTGGTGACATCTGCTATATGTTTTCCTTCTAAACATCCTGACCAGTTGTCTAAATCCTATCCATTGGGTATTGAGTCTCCTAAAAGCTGACACAACTTGAAAAAAGTCTTGTACATTGCTATAACTCACTAGATCTGTACATGATACCTTGGAAACTTATTCAAAACACATTGGAACACTCAAAGCAAACTAACTAACTGTGAAAAACAACACTTAGGGAATTGAAAACTTGCATCTAAACTAATGTGCAACAACACTTAGAGGAAATAAAACCTAAACTAACTTGTATGTAAGGTAGATCATACCTGAAAATAGAGTTTGAGGTGTATCCCATTAACTAGGATAGGCAGAGCTTCTCCATCTATTTTTGACAATTGAAAAGCATTGTGCTCCTTGCACTCAGTAATGATAAATGGGCCACTCCACATGCTGCCAAACTTAGTATGCTTTCCTATCCTACT